>WOVY01005379.1:0-155075 GCA_013436015.1 Rhipicephalus annulatus
CAACTTCCTTGGTGTCTATATTCCGGCCGTCGTTTTTCTTACAGACTCGATCAACGGGGAGGAGATTAAACTTATCCCCCCCCCCTTAATGAAGAATACTTTCGAACAACCTCCGCAAGTATCATCCGCACCTCAACGAATAACCTTTGTAAGCATGTCTGTCCTTGCAAAGGTATCTTGTGTGTACTGGGACTGGTAAATGGCCGTAGAAAGGCACATGTTTGGTATGATTCAGTAGAAACACGTCGACAAAACTCCATTGATTCCATCGCGGACCTATGGAAAATTCGTTGCGTACCGGAGGTGTGGAAACAACCACCACTTCTGCAAAACTTCTCAGTGGAGCATGTCTATATGAACACGCACATGAAAACGCATGCACTAACATACAAAAAGCATAACTGAACCCCCCCCTTCCCCCCGAAGACGAACTTCTGGCTGCGCTACTTCTGGAGCTAGTAACTTCAATACGTGTGTACGGCAGAGTTCCTTATCGATTTTCTCCCGCAGAAAAGGATGCAGTTCCATCTCGGAAGAAATCGTATGCGCCTCCGACCCATCAATATATTATACTTTTTGTTTGCTCGCTTCCATATACGCCAAAGCGTATATGACGACGAGCAGCTTTTGGATAAATATTGCTGTTTTTTGTGTCTTGCGGCCGTATACACACCTATTGCCGGCCCGAACACAAGAGTCCTATAACTCGACCTTCGGGCTGCTCAAAATCGGCTCACGCGCATGTGCGACGCAGCCATGCTTATGAGGTTCGCAGGAAGGGAATTTACGCTCGCTATTTTCTTACAGACGGGCGAAATAGGTTAATGTACCTTCGAACCACAACCGACGTGATGCGATAATGCTTCTATTGAGAGTACAGGGTTCACGCGCTATTCCCGTCTATGGGCGTCGGTAGAATTTCGTCTTGGGTGGTGCAAAGCCGTGTGACATAGCAGAGTAAGATACTGTAGTGTCTTGGGTGGAGACTAAGTCCTAATGTGGCCTTGGAGAGGGGGGGGGTGCCCCTTGGGCACCACTGCCTGCCAACGCTCATGATTTCTCCGGCATAAATGAAATAACGAGAGAAAAAAAATGGCAGCATATCCTGTGGGTGAATGAAGGAGTGTGGGGCGAAGCATCCGTCCGTCCATTCATTCTTGCTTCCGTCCGTCCATGCGTCCGTCTGTGTGACTGTCCATGCGTCCATCCGCCCATCCGTGCGTGCGCCTGTTCGTGCATCCGCACGTCCATCCGTGCATCAGTCCCTGCGTCCGTCCCTGCGTTCGTACATGCATCCGCCCCTGCGTCCGTCTATGCATCTGTCTGTGTGTGCGTTCGTCCTTCCAGTCAAACTCCAAGTACCAAAATCTCGCATCTTTTCATCATATATGCGTCCGCCTGTGTGACTGTCCATGCGTCCATCCGCGCGTCAGTGCGTGCGTCTGTTCGTGCGGCCGCGCGTCCATCCGTGCGTCCGTCTGTGTGGCTGTCCATGCGTCCATCCGCCCGTCCGTGCGTGCGTCTGTTCGTGCGGCCGCGTGTCCATCCGTGCGTCCGTCTGTGTGACTGTCCACGCGTCCATCCGCCCGTCCGTGCGTGCGTATGTTCGTGCGGCCGCGCATCCATCCGTGCGTGCATGCCTGCGTTCATCCATGCATTCGTCCCTCCGTCCGTCCATGCGTCCATACGTTGGTGCAGCCATTCGTGCGTCCGTCCATGCATATGCCTGTGTGTCCGTTCGTCCACCCAGTCATCACTCCAAGTACCACCATATCGCATCTTTTCATCATATATGCGTCCGTCTGTGTGACTTTCCATGCGTCCACCCACCCGTTCGTGCGTGCGTCTGTTTGTGCGGCTGCGCGTCAATCCGCGCGTCCGTCCCCCTGCGTTCATCCATGCATCTGCCCCTGAGTCCGTACGTGCGTCCATACGTTTGTGCAGCCATTCATCCGTCCATGCATCTGTCTGTGTGTCCGTTCGTCCATCCAGTCAACTCTCTAAATACCACCATCTCGCATCTTTTCATCATATATGTGTCCGTCTGTGTGACCATCCGTGCGTCCATCCGCCGTCCGTGCGTCTGTTCGCGTGTCCACACTTCCATCCGTACGTCCGTCCCTGCGTTCGTCCATGCATCCGTCCCTGAATTCGTCCATGCGTCCATCCGTCCATGCAGCCCTCCGTGCGTCCATCCATGCATCTGTCTGTGTGTCCGTATGTCGTTTGGATTGGATAAACTTTTATTTGGTCCTCCAAAACACAGATCGCTGTGTTGCGGGCAGCTCCCACGTGGGGACTGAGATGCCGAGCTCCTCAGCCGCCTCGCGGGCTTGGTGGACAGCTCAGAGCTGATCTGCCAAGGACGAGCTGCAGATTGCCCTCTCCCAGCTGACAGTGGTGTGATGTTCGATAAATGAGCAAATTCGGTACACTGCCAGAGCATATGTTCTAATGAAGTTATTTCCCCACAATGTGGGCAAAAATTACTTAGACCACCACGAGTTCATTTTACTCTCACTGTTCACTGTGTTCATCGCACTGCGGCCCAACGCTCGCTAAACTTTTCTAAAACCAGGAGGTCAGGCACGCCCAGCGAGTATAACCTAGTGTAGCGATCAAGCTATGATGCCTTGACCCCGCGGGTCATTCGCCACGCCAGATTAGTGCTAAAGGGATGGTCTCGCCATGGCTGGACGGAGGAAGCAACAGGGGCCGACCGCACGAGACGGCGTCCACTGATTGACAGCGGCGCCAACTGTGTGGAATGTTGCCAAAGAGGGCCATGGAGCCGCCGCTCTATCTCCCGCCTAGGCCACGCATCGTTAGCGCGTTAACCAGCAGACGACGACTGCGCTGGTCAAAGGGCTCTCCCCAGAGGATTCCACGAACCTGGCATCTCTCGAAAGGGCGCGCTAAGATCTTCCCGTGGGAACGCAGAGCAAGGCCGGCACCAAAGGGGTCGAGGCGCCCGTGCGTCTTCCCCTCTCCCCCTCCCTGTTCTACGGCAGCGCTGCGACTAGTGGCAAGGGTGTGTGTGTATGTGCAAGCCAGTGTTGTGCCTCTATGAACATACATGACAGGCGGTACTTCACTGAGAGGAACTTCCACAACAACATTCGTCCGCATTGTTTTGTGTAGCGATGCCCAACCTAGGGACCTAGGGAACGGGGGTCAACAAAAAGGGCGTGCAGCGTTTCGCCCAACTCTCTGCTCTTCTGTCTTCATTTCGACAACTGACTGTAAAGATGTAAATAAATCCGTTAAGTTTGCTCAAAGCTCTCCCCTAGTCCTTGGCTCGACGGAGCGACGGCGACCGGCCCCGCTACCCGCAGACTGCGGTCGCCACGACGCGCAACAACTGGATGGCAAGTGGTTGGATGTGAGCCTGGAGGACGGAGAATGAACAACACGCCGAGATCATGGAGACTGGCAGCTGTGGAGTGGTGAGTGCTGGCTTTGATTTTTGGTTGCCAGGCTGATAAGATAGAAGTGCAATCTTTTCGCTGGTAGAGGCTACCACAGAAACAGTTATTTACGGAGCTTCTGGGTAGAGAGTGAGCTGCACCACACTAGCTCTCTGTCATGGATTGGAAGCGTTTGTTGAAGAATCAGCTCCTGATTCTGGGGGAGGAGCTGGGAGCAGAAGTAGATGCGGGGATGAAGACGCAATTGTTAGCGCTATCGATGGCTTGAATCTGAGCAGTGTTGATATTAAAGAAATATGGAACGAGCTTCAAAAGCAACAGGAACAAGAGCGCGAGAAAAAGCATGAGTGCGAAAGAGAGGAGCGTCGCTTAGAATGCGAGCGTGAAACAAAAAGACAGCAGTCTGAGAGCGGGAAACGCCGCTTAGAAAGCGAGCGTGAAATTGAAAGACTGGAGCACGAGATTGCTTTACGCAAACGATAACTTGAGTTGAAGAATAGGACGGGCAGTAGTCCCCAGCAAGTGGTACCTTATCGCAACTTAAAGGCTGTGTTCTAGATGTCTAGGTACATGCAGCCATATACAGATTCAGGGGATATTGGCTTGTACTTTATGATATTTTAGTGGAAGTGCGAAGAACTATCATTTAAACGAGGCACATGGTGTCATAGGCTACTCACGGTTCTGCCTTGCGAGGCAGATGAAGCTGTTTCGCGACTCAGTGAGCAGGACGCGGACAACTACGAGGTAGTTAAGGCAGAAATGTTCAGGATATTCGGAACTTCTGTCTGTAGAAAAGAAGAGTAGCTCAGGCAAGAGTCTGAAAGAAAGCGCGAAGCAAAAAGACAAGAGTCTGAAAGCGAGGCGCGTCAAAAAGCGCTGGACGTTAAAGTGTGTCAGGAAGCGCTAGAATGAGAGATCGCGCCAGAAAAGGGCCCGCGTATTCTAGAATGCATCAAAGTAGAGTATGCTGAGAACGAGGCCTTGGCCGGTCTGGAAATAGAGACGATGTCGAGAGACGCTCCTTGCGTGGATGAGGAGAGTGCCAGCAGCCCTAATGGGCCCAGTAAGATGCCGGAAACCTTCTTTGTGCCTCAAGAGCATGTTTCGACATCGTCGAAGGTAGGCATGGGTAGTGCAGTGGCTAATCGAAGCAAGAACGCGATGCTTCAGTGCAGCGATGCTATCGGAGAGGGCCCAGCTAATGATTCTATCAGCGTTAACAAAGATAATTTGGCCCGGAAGTCCGTTGTGACACCGAGTTCAAAATGTTTGAGCGTGAGGAAAAATGTAGCACAAGCTCGAACGAGCTTCCCACCCCTCAGTTCCCGACGCGACATGATGATGGCATCGAGAGAAAGGGGGCAAGCAAACATCACCGAAAACGAAAGAAGCGGAAGCGCACCGCACTGTGTAAGCCTAAGGCAGATCCGACTCCATCTCGAGAAAGACGAAAAGCTAGGCCGTTAATTCGTTTCAAGAAACGTCAAAGGTGGCATTCAGAGAGGTACAAGCGGCGAGCCAGGTGTAGAGGGGGAAACGAGGTGCGTTACCCTAACGAAAAGCGCGGTTGCGTTCGACGACTTTGAAAAAGCGGCCTTGCCCGGTGGGTCAAAGTCGAAAGCGCAGAGTGGCTAAATACCGCGTAGGGGAGACACAAAAGAAAAACGGCCCAGGTTTCCCCCCTGCTCCTCACGTCAATTTCAAATTCTTGAGGGGAACAGGGCGAAGTGGAAAATGAGGTGTGACGGCAGTGCACTGCTTTAGTTTTGTGCATTTTGTAGCTTCTTGCGTGCTCGAAAACTGCCGGGACCACGACCCCATCGGGTGCGATTCAAAAAAATCTAGTTGAGAAAGGGGAACGGTCAGTTCGAGTAAGTTTTGAACAGGCGTGTTAAATATTGTTACTCAGTGTTACGTCAAGATGCGTATTCAAGTCTCTTAAATTTTGTAAGTTGCGTTATGCGGTGTAATTTTTTCAAAAGAAAAACCGCCGAACCAAAGGCTGAAAGATAGCATCGAAGCTTTAATCATTTGTACGAATATACTAAAAAAAACTGAACAAAATGTTTCATTTTTTTAGTGTTTCAAAGGTTTAGTCTCATATTGCGTGCCTTCACTGCCATGTCGATTTGGAGTGAATGAGCATTTGAGGAAGATGTTAGAATAACCAATAATTTTATAAATGATTAAACTTGGGCGTGACACGGTGTAGTCGTTACGCGCCATGAGAATTGAGAACAATTGGCGCATGGTTTAGCATAAATCAGTGCAAGTGTTGTGGGGTGCTTTTGATAAGTATTGCACCTAAGATTACTTTTGTGTTCAGTTGAGGGGCGTTTTTCCGTAATGGTTTTAAGTGGTGTTTGAGTAATCGAAGTTTTTAGCTATGAGCAAGAGTGTTAGTGTGGTTGCCATTCAAGAAAAAAAAAGTATAGGTGCATTGCGGCACATTTGAAAGACCGGCCTGGTTGCCGGAAACTCATTGCCGGCGCTTGCTGGTTCTACGGTTGGTCTTTGTGGTTTCAATGGTGTTGGAAGACTGCGGTTACTGTGATCTCTCCCGTCGAGCAGCTGATACTACCCGACGTCCGAGATCTTCCCGT
The DNA here is from genome assembly GCA_013436015.1 of Rhipicephalus annulatus. NCBI lineage: Eukaryota > Metazoa > Arthropoda > Arachnida > Ixodida > Ixodidae > Rhipicephalus > Rhipicephalus annulatus. The sequence goes on from WOVY01005379.1 coordinate 6,035, forward strand.
TGGCGGAGGAGCTGTAGCGATCAAGCTATGCCTTGAACCAGCGGGTCATTCGTCGCGCCAGATTAGTGCCAAAGGGATGGTCTCGCCACGGCTGGACGGAGGAAGCAACAGGGGCCGACCACACGAGACGGCGCCCACTGATTGACAGCGGCGCCAACTGTGTGGAATGTTGCCAAAGAGGGCCATGGAGCCGCTGCTCTATCTCCCGCCTGGGCCACGCATCGTTAGCGCGTTAACCAGCAGACGACGACGGCGCTGGTCAAAGGGCTCTCCCCAGAGGATTCCACGAACATGGCACCTCTCGAAAGGACGCGCCAAGATCTTCCCGTGGGAACGCAGAGCGAGGCCGGCACCAAAGGGGTCGAGGCGCCCGTGCGTCTTCCGCTCTCCCCCTCCCTATTCTACGGCAGCGCTGCGACTAGTGGCAAGAGTGTGTGTGTATGTGCAAGCCAGTGTTGTGCCTCTATGAACATACATGACGGGCGGTACTTCATTGAGAGGAACTGCCACATCACCATTGGTCCGCATTGTTTCATATAGTGATCCCCAACCTAGGGACCTAGGGAACGGGGGTCAACAAAAAGGGCGTGGAGTGCCTCGCCCAACGTTCTTCTCTTCTCTTCTGTCATCTCGACAACTCACTGTAAAGATGTAAATAAATCCGTTAAGTTTGCTCAAAGCTCTCCCCTAGTCCTTGGCTCGACGGAGCGATGGCGACCGGCCCCGCTACCCACAGACTGCGGTCGCCACGACGCGCAACAATAGCAACCCTTTCTTGTCAGATAGCGCTCAATGTGCATGCCAATGGCTGCTAATTAGGAAATAGGGACAGGAGAATTCGGCTTTTAGTTAACGCGCATGCTGCGAAATTTTCATTGTTGAACAACGTACAGGAGAAATCTCCCGCCGGCACCACCTTGCAGGTCAAACGAAGGACTGGTTACGCACAACGACGAGGGACGAACGGGTGCCGCTCTAAAGAGCTTCGCCCCTAAAAATGGACGAGCCTATTTTGCCGCACACGATACAGTTGCGCTCTACCGAAGCAACCACTATAGTCGATGGCGCGTGCGTAACGGCCATAAATGGTCACATTAACGTTGGTTTATCCGCCGACATAGCAAGCTGTGTAGGAGGGAGCCAACGTCGCCAGCGTTGCGACGTTTCTAGCGGGAGCCGGCGACACGTCCGTTATCCCAGGGACATTTGGCTGACAATACGAGCTTCGAGATTGCACCAGACCGCCGCAGACAAACCTGTCTTGTTCTTTATATCTCGTTGAAAGTGTGGACAGACAGACTTAAATAGACCTACGTGACGTGGTCCCCCCTTCTCTCTCTTTCCCCTTATCACCTAAAGCACCCTTGTGTTGCGATCTTTTCGCCACTCTTGTCGGGCGGTACTGCAGCAAGAAGGCGTTGACATGAGCGAGTGAAAGCGCGTGTTTTGAGTTGGGATATTGGCGATCGTGCTAATGTCTGGAAACGGATGTCGCGTTGCTAACTTTCACTGTGGCTACATTTCTCTTCAGCGCCCTATCGCGAGTACAATGGCACATCGTTAATGAAGGTGCAGTAACCTTGAGGACCTATCTCGAACTGCGAGACAAAAGTTACCCCCACAGACAAAAAGAAGAAAAGAAAAAGAAATGGCAGATCCCACCTACAGTGGGAATCGATGATATCCGAACCAGGAATGAGAAATGTTGATATGTCAATTTAAAATCAGCCCAATGTTACGAGGTGGAGATAGATGATGCCGCACATAACTTCCATGTCATGATTATCATGTTTGGATGTGTCGTTTACCTTCGTCATCTATTCACGTCACGTGATACCAAATTTAGTATATGTGGAGCTAGCGAAGCGACCACGAGCGCGTATGAGCGTAGTGGGTTGTCATGTTCCTACATGACACGCGCGTCAGGATTATCATGTTTGGACCAGTCATATATTTCGTCGTCCATTGACGTCATGTATCACTGTAAGCAAAAACTATCCGAGTTTGGGGTTTTTCCGGCCCATGACCTCTGAAAACTCTCTCGCGTTTAAAATTACTACCTCGCGTAGGAGTAAAAGATGGTACATGACATAGTTTTACCACCACCTCTCAGGCAAGTAGTAAAAGGATGTCAAAATCCAGTTTTACCACATAGGGAGTTTTCTATCACGTGATTTTTAAGCTGCGTTTCAGAGTTTATTACCACGTGACTGCAAGGTGCAGCTGCTTCGGCGGCTTTTGCCCCATACCCCCCTTGTGACGCTCTCAGTGAATACTGAAGGTACGGGAAGCCCACAGATGTTTTTTTTTTTTTTTGCATCGCCGTGCCTCTGGACTGACTTCGAGTCAGCGCACTTTTACTGGAACTGGGGGCAGCATAAGCACAACAAGCGAGAACAGCATTCTTTGAACGAAAAAAAAAAGAAAAAGACGGAGGGGGGCCTCTCAAAAGAGAAAAAAAAAGAAAGAAAACCTGCTGTGGAAAGTCGTCCTGCACATTTTCGCAAATTGTTGCTTTTGCTCGGCGGTGGCTTTGGAGACAGACAGTGCAAGAAGCTCGGTATCTGTGTGTCTGGTTGGGCTAATGGATCTCACGTGTTTCCTACATTATCGAGCGACCGTGCTTTTCCGAGTGCCTCCGAACCTGCACGTCGCGGATATCTCCAGTTCGCGGATATCTCCAGATCTGCCAGTGGTAACAAAATCAATCTGGTGTCATCGTCCGTGCTTGCCTGCTGGAGAAGCAATAAGCAGAATGTTTCACTCTGTCGTCGGCACCGAGCCGCTGCCACCAGTGACCAGTGGGAGTGTGTCGCCGGGGCAGGTGAAAGAAGCATCGCATATATTTTGTTCCACAGTAGGCGATGTCTGCACGAGTAAAGTGCAGCCCGAATTGCCCACCTCATGCACCAACTGTTCTCAAACATGTAGCACGAAGCCGATAAGAGGCAGACGGAACCAACAAGCGGCGCCCGGTGAGCACGAAGAAAACCCGGACCTGCCCGGATGCATGTCTTTCGTTGGAAGTATGCATACACCACCCCGTCTCCGCAAGATAGCGGTCACGTGTTCATTTGTGTCTGAAATGACGACGAAATTCGCACAGTATATGTGTTCTGTGATCGCCAGCTGTGTTTCATCGGATAGCCGTGCTCCTCGAAAAGGCCTAGAACGCCGTCGGTAAGAAGCTTGTGTGCAGGCGTGCACCGCTCCTCTACGCCCGTTGTGATGAATACGTGCTGCTACTGTGTTTGTGCACCGTCGCTCAATTAAAATCATTGAGCTACCATGGTTTGTGTGTACTTATAGTACTTATGGACTTGTGCATCAGCAGTGCTAACACGCGTGGGGCAAAGAGCCCGGTGTGCCAAGCAATTATTGGATAATCAAAAAGGTAAGATCGTGTAGATTTATAATAAAAGGTCGGTGTGACATTTAGTGCTCTGCAGCCCACCTGAAGCTCACGCTTGCACCTTTAAGCGTTGTTGTTAATCGATGGAAAAAAAGAGCTCTCCTACAGGTACTACTTCGCCGGTCAAAAAGTCGTGCCTATATATATACCGGATTGTCGAAGTGTAGTCGAGCAACGCGTGCAGTCTGTTCTAGTGGTGTATTATTCTGCATTTGTTGTGTGTGCGTGTTTGTCTGTATGTGAATCTATGTGTCACCAATTCTGCCGTTCAATAAATTCAATCAGTTCTGCTATTCAATAAATTTGTCGTCTGTGGGCGAATGCACCCGTCACTTTTTATTTTTTTACCACCAGAAATAACTCCCAGTAATCACCTCAAAAACCTTGTGAAGGTAGTAAAAATTTACTCTCTCTATACTCGCTGAAAACCTCACTGGGGTAAATTTTTACTACTCTCCCTACGTTCAAAAACTCAGTTAGCACGAGAGTAAATTTTTACCTCGGTAGTAGGTGGTAAAAAAAACCCAGGAAAGGTAGTGCGCTAGAGGACAAATGGTTTACCCAGTTTTTGAGGTTATTTCAGGTCATTTTTGTTTAGATAACACCAAATTCGGTATATGTGAAGCTAGAAAAACGGCCGCGAGCGCATCATGAAGGGCCCAATATACTAGCGTTGACGATGGGCACAGCGACGCTACGTTAGCAAAACTCGAGCACAGTCTGACGACAGGCGCGACCAGCGTCCGCAAGCGCCGCCCGACGAGACCGGCGCAAAATGCGACATGCTGCATTTCGCGCCGATGCCTTAGAGTAACATTACATTATGCCGATGCGTTACCCATACTACACTGCGTCTCCCTGTTTTCGTGACGGAGGGATGTCGGAAGTGCTCAAACGCGCATGTGTCAAAGCAACGCAGCGCGGCGCGCCTGAGAGTATATGGCAGGACCGGCGCCTGGCGTGGCAACGCCGGCGTGACGCGACGAAATGAACGCCGGCGAGCACGCGCCGGCGTTCATGTCAAAATGTATTGGTGCCTTGACTGTGGCATGTAGTCATGTTCTCACATGACACGCATCTCTTGATTATTATGTTTGCACCAGGTCACATGCAGTAAGTGGCTGGTGCAAACATAATAATCATGAGATACGTGTCATGTAACAACATGACTCTATGCTACGCTCATGATGCGCTCGCGGCGGTATGTCCCATACCTTTGTCATCCCTTGGTGTCCCGTAACACCAAATTTGGCAAATGTGAAGCTAGCGCAACGGCCGCGAGCGCATCATGAGTGCGGCACGCAGTCATGTTGTTACATGACACGAATGTCATGATTATCATGTTTGGATGTGTCATTTACTTACGTGGTCCGTTCACGTCACGTAATACCGAGTTTGGTACATGTGAAGCTAGCGAAACGACCGCGAGCGCATCATGAGTGTAGCATGTAGTGATGTTGTTACATGACACGCATCCCATGTTTATTATGTTTGTACCAGTCACATACCTTCGTCATCCATTCACGTCCCGTAATACAAAATTTGGTATAAGTGAAGCGAGCGAAACAGCCGCCAGCACACATCATGAGTGTGGCATGTAGTGATGTTGTTACATGACACGCATCTAATGATTATCATGTTTTCACCAGTCACATACCTTCGTCATCCATTCACGTACTGTAATACCAAATTTGGTATATGTGACGCTAGCGAAACGGCCGCGAGCGCATCATGAGCATGGCATGTAATCATGTTGTTACATGACACGCATGTCATGATTTTCACGTTAGGGTGTGTCGCTTGTGTTCGCCATACAATCATGTCATACCATACCAGTTTTGCAACATGCCATGTGAACGAAATCACCGCAAGAGCTGCAAGACCATCAACTGTAAATCATGACATTCATGACATACATGTCATGATTTTCATGTTATGACTAGAAATATATGTTCTTCATACAATCATGTTATACCATACCAAGTTTGGTATCGATACCAGTTTTGAAACGGCCAGCAGAGCTAAAAGTCGTAGGCGGCAGATAGATAGATAGATAGATAGATAGATAGATAGATAGATAGATAGATAGATAGATAGATAGATAGATACGTTCAAAGTCGCCGAAGTTCGCTAAAAAGAGCTTCGCATTTAGAAACCACCTGTTTAAATGCCACAGATCTTGCTTGTATTTACCATTTGTTTCCGTGTTGAACCTATTTTAAATCATACAGAGTCATCTTGCATTCGACCATTGTTCAATTTGGTGCCACAATAATTAGCACGGAGTTGGCAAAAAAAAAAGGACAGCTGCCTAAACTTTCATGGACAAAAAGAAAAAAAAGGCAGAAAGAGCTTTGCGCCTACTACATGGCCGATGCACTACTTTGCTTTGTTTATTTCTATCAAATTGCCGGTGCTCTCTTCGAACTGTTTCCTTCTCCCATGCCGGGAATCGGACTCCCATCCACAGAGCGACACTTCTGCCTCTACAGGCTATAACGACGAGATTGCGTTTATGCCTAGGCAGCAATGAGACGTGACTACGTAAAATGACAAGTGACTTCAATAAAAAGTCGGATTGTCGAATCCAAAACAACTGATCACCGACACACATACGATCGAAAAAGAACCAATCATTGGCGTACGACGCGTACAAACGGGAGCATGAGCAGCGCAACGTTGATGGCTGTATTTCGAGACCACCCACCAGGCTTTTAGTGTAACTTTCGAAAACATGTAACCAAGTCCATGGAGCTTCTCAACCTTTTCGTGTTCGAAGGGATGGCCTACAGCTCTCCCATAGTAGAGTACCCTGTGCTCTAAATCGTTACCTCCCTTTTCTAATCCACCCCCCCTCTCTCCTTCCGAATAGCCTCTCTAACCGCCCCGTGAGACGGCTGATGCTCTCCCGTAGTAGAGTACCTCGTGCTCTAAATTGTAAACGTTTTTAACGCACGGGACGGCTTTACGGTCCCCCGTGGTAGAGTACCAAAAATCGTGGACCACTTTCTCTAAACACATGACTCCGCACAGATCCCTAAGGATCTTGTTGAGAAACGATCAGTTGGTTTATCGTTCCTCATCCTCAGTTTGCAAATTAATTGGTAGAATACGAACTGCCCCGACTGCTGCTTCTTTCGCCTCCAAAAATAAACGGACTTGTGAATTCAACATCCTCTTGACAACTCTGCCTGCGTCCTTTACCATTGGGACACGCTTCCAGTTTAACAATGAATGATTACGAGCCCGCCCGAGTTCAGCTTTATGGCGGCGGGAAAATCATAACTGTCGCGAGATAATAGCGTTTGCACCTTAAAGAGAGAGAGATAATGCACCGCGGAGCACTTAACTCACCAAGAGAAACATCGAAAACACGTACCACCAAGGGAAATGTCACAATTTGTCTTTATTATCTTTTCGTCCACGCTTATTTTGACACAGCCGATATACATACATGTACTACACGCACGCACACACAAAGACAAAATCAAGGCGAAGAAAAAATATAACGATGACAAAATGTATTTTGGCGAATACATTATATGTAAAACTTCACAGGACATCGAGGAAAATAAAAATGGCACCGGAGGCCCAACTCCGTGTCGCGGAAAGATGGACTCAATTGTATACACACAGCTGCTTCCACGTTTACGCACTATGTACACACTTCATCCTTGAAAATTATATATATATATATATATATATATATATATATATATATATATATATATATATATATATATATATATATATATATATATATATATATATATATATATATTTGACAGCAGTGTTCACACAGCCTACTATGCGCCTCGCTCACTGTAGAAGACACTACGAATCAATAGGCGCGTCACGGTAACAGTAAAAACCGCGTCTAAATATTGAAATACCGCTTGATCGAGCATTTCTTGAACAGATGTGTTCAGATCAACGAACACTCGCGAAACCCCAACGCTCCAGCAAGCCGATGCGTGTTTCCGTTGCAGACTTTCAATTTAGCGAACTTTCTTGAGGTCTCTTGGATTTAGATCGATCGAAGTTCTGCCGTTTCTTCGACGCACGCGCGCTAAAGGTCCACCCTGTCAACAACTACATCTTTTTTTAAAACTTCGGCTACTGTGAACACACTTGTATGAATTCGTCTTACACTTGGTTATAAATTACGGCCACAGCTACAAACTCTTCGTCTCAGGCCTATATTCACACAACTTGATGCTACCGTAACTATAGGACGCCATACGGTATCGCTATAGTATACAACGTTTATTAGTTTCCTGCTTTAGTAACGCACTGGACACTCTAAATTTTAAGCGGATCTACAGAATCATAACTATAAAGCAGTACCCCGAAACATCAGCAGCTTAAGTTGTATTTCGCACATAACCACCGTGCTAAACGAACGCGATTACGCGAAATATAATTACACGAGTAAAACTCTATAGACTCTCCGGTTTGGCGTATACGTTAGTGCACCTCAATGCGTGAGAGAATATATATATATATATATATATATATATATATATATATATATATATATATATATATATATATATATATACATATATATATACATTCTACGTTGTGTGGAGGTGTAAACACTATTCCATGGAAGCGGCTTGAGCCGAAATTGTTGGAGAACAGAAACTGAACTTCTTCGTTTAAGAATTGTCTAAGAAAAGGCCGATCCGCGGCTTTTCTCGCGACGTTGACGGTGTTTGTCACAAGTGTGGTGTTAAATAAAGAACTGTCTCCTATACGTGAAAAAAAAACGCCTTCAAAGTGTATGCCTAACCTACATTCGTTGAAGAACGAACGACCTGCCCAACATTTCTATTATCAATATAAAACGAGAGATAATTTCAGGAAGGCCAACGACCGATGCATCTAATCATATTTCGAGAGCCAGAAAATCAACCGCAGCGCATGACGTGAAGGACAGTTTACATGACGGAAGTTTATTTAGCTGCACAACTAAAGAGAGATTTAATTCAACACGTGCGTTGAATCTGCATTTTTTGTGTGTCATTGTTAGTACAAAAAAAATAGTCCGTATATTATACTCTTTCGAAAGTATAAGACCGGCTTATATTGCGGAGTTATGATAAAACTGCCGGCATCTTGTCATTAAATTACCGTCATAGCTTAAGTTGGCAGTGAGCGCTATCACCTGCTGTACTTACTCTCTTTCTGCGCCTATGGCTTGAATAGCGAGGCGTTGACTTCACGCATCCAGAAAGCGCATGCCTAATGTAGCTAAGAAATTTCGAGCGAGCCCCGCCGCGGTGGTCTAGTGGCTAAGGCACTCGGCTGCTGACCCGCAGGGCGCGGGTTCGAATCCCGGCTGCGGCGGCTGCATTTCCGATGGAGGCGGAAATGTTGTAGGCCCGTGTGCTCAGATTTGGGTGCACGTTAAAGAACCCCAGGTGGTCTAAATTTCCGGAGCCCTCCACTACGGCGTCTCTCATAATCATAGAGTGGTTTTGGGACGTTAAACCCCACATATCAATCAAATTTCGAGCGAAAACAAAAATACCGTGAATCACCGCGTTGTGAACGAAACGACACCTGTAGCTGGGCAGACATATCGCCACGCGCTCGGCAGTGTGTAACCCTATATACAAATCGTGCTCAAGGCGGACGCATCACGATTGCAATGCGAGACGACTGCGGTTCGGCGGCACGATTCGGGGCTTTCTCGGCACGGCGCCTATCGCATCTGCCGCAGAACACGTACATACACGTTTACCTCACTGCGAAGTCTCTTGGGTGATTCCACGAAAGATCGACACGGGTCCAAAAGATGATATTTTAGATTTCATTGAGTATTTTATATTTCGTGCACCTCTCACTAGGTAGCCCGAAAGTCAACTTCTTTTTTATGATTACCGGCAGATCTTACGAGAAAAAAAAATATTGTCACTAGTACAAGTTCTGAAAGTATTATTTACACAGATGCTGGCATGCTTGTATGTGCCGCTGTTCAGAAGAGGACAAAGATGCGCGTGCAGAGAAAAACAATAGAATACTTACAGTTCAAACTTTCTTAAAAATATACAATTCGCCTCTGCGACAAGCTTCATACGTTTTTATTCAAGAACCAACCGCATTCTTTGGAACACAATGGTCTAGACTACACTCCCCTCAGATTAGGTTCGTACAAGCGTTGCTAGAGCCTCTCACTGTAAATATTTATCAGATTGGCATAACGAAGACGCCTAATTCAAAACTTGAAATTAAATTTGATGATATTTTCCCCTCTAATGCGAAACAACTGCCCCTTCAATATTTAAATACTCGGTTAAAAGATTACTTGACTCATCTGTCCATAAACAACATTATTGCCACGGATGCATCCGTATTGAACGAAAAGGCTGAAATAGGCATATTTTGTACTTCTCTCCACTGGTCTTTCTCAGTTCGATTACCAGATTACACGCCTATATTCATCGCTGAATTATTTGCTATAATTCTAGCGCTTCGTAAACTTCCTGCAAGCGAATCAGAAGCGGTCATGCTTACCGATTCTCTCTCCGTATCCACTGCACTATCTACAGCAAAAAATTTGACATTATTGAGTATGATTAGCAGTTTATTACCAGAAAACCTGAAAAAATTTCACTTTCTATGGATACCTGGCCACTGCGGGATTTATTCAAATGAAATGGCAGACTCGGTAGCCAAAGCATCTTTAAGCGGACCACTCTTACCTATTTTACCTGATTTCGCCTACGTAACAGCACTCAGATATAGAAATTTTTGTTTGCGCAAAGACATAGAAAAAGTATCATTGGATAAAGTCAGAGACTTCGTACATCTAAGATATTGCTGGAACAAACAGTGGTGTGTATCTCGGCAGTTAGAAATTACAATCACCAGATTACGATGCAGAATTCCGCATCTGAATCCTACATAAAGCTGGACTAACAGCATCTCCGTTGTGTCCCTTTTGCAAGGAATCGGAATCAATAGATCATTTCTTCTTATCCTGTCAACGTTATGCTTATCAAAGGAAAAGATACCTGGTCGAACCAGTGAGAAGCTAGGTTTAAAAATAGCCGTGGAACTAATTTTATCCTTCGGAGGGATTACATTAGGTTATAGCCACAGGGAAGTTTTCTCTGCTGTGTGCGAGTACATAAGGGCAACAAAGAGATTACCCTGTTAGCCTATTGTTATTATCTACGGCTACGAGACTACCTGAATGCCTGAAATAGCACACGGGATGATCTTGCCGCCCGGTTCTTGGCCGATCCCCCTCTGTGGGCGAGTGCCAGCAAAGCTGAAGGTTCATCATCATACTGCCATTGTTCGAATCGGTTTGACGTCCTTGTGTGCCATTATCTACAGGTTACAGTTACGGTGTAACGTGACACTGGTGGAGGCGCTGGGTAATAGTCTATGCACTGTTACTACGAGGAAGATCTCGGCCCCAACATCGACGCCTTGGTAGAAACAGCCAACCTTCGACGCAGTTGGCGGCAACTAGGCCTACCACCCCAATTCGGCCCTCTTCCGGAACGCTCCATAACCATGGCAAGTGCGACAACTGCAAGCCAGACTGAACAGACTGCGACTCCGCCAGCTCCATGACCACGAGCCCCTCGAACCCCAAAGCCCTTCCATGGGGAGCCCTACGAAGACGTTGAAGACTGGCTGGACCAATACGATCGAGTCGCCGTCGCCAACCAGTGGGACGAGCAGGGGAAACAGCGGTATGTCTTTTTCTACCTGGAGGATTCGGCGCGTATTTGATTTGAGAACCACGAGGCCACCCTGACAACCTGGCCGGTGTTTTGCACTCAGCTGCGGAACACGTATGGTAGCGCCGACCGGAAAGAACAAGCTGAACGTCTCCTAAATTATCGCAATCAAAGACCAAACGAAAGCGTGGCCATGTTCGTTGAGGAGATGTCTCGTCTGTTCCGTCGAGCGGATTCTGCAATGAAGGAAGACAAAAAGGTATGCATTCTTATGCGGGGTGTCAAGGAGCAGCTGTTTGCAGGACTTGTACGAAACCCACCAGCTACCGCAGTGGAATTCCTTCGTGAAGCGAAGACAATGGAGCGAATGCTAAGACCGCGATCTTCGCAGTATGAGCGGTCCGACAACCTTGCATGTTGGTCAGCACCCTTGGTAACACCCGATGTCACGAGCGTGAGACCTTGCTGAGCTAGTTCGTAGCATTGTACGAGACGAGCTGCAAAAGCTCCACACTGTGCCTTCGCAGCCTCAAGTGGCTGCTCTGACAAACGTCATCCGTGAAGAGGTGCGGCAGCTGGTACGACCATTAGCACCACCTCCCTCCGAAGCTTCTCTGCTAACGTATGCGGAAGCTTTACGTACTCCTGCACCGGCAGCCAGCTATTTCCCCCGACCGACTAGCCTGCAGACGCCACAGCACTTTTTCGGCGGGTCACGCTATGAAAACCAACGACGAAAGCCTGCCGACGCCGCAGCACTTCTCGGGCCTGCCGCACTACGAAAACCAACGACCGACTTGCCTGCAGATGCCGCTTCTCGGGCCCACCACACTATGAGAATCCGCGACCTAATTTACGGAAATCTAGCGTGAGGCGCGCTTCCAACAATCGACCACTATGCTACCACTGTGGGGAGCCAGGTCACTGGTACCAGGAGTGCTCGTACAGAATGATGGGCCTACCTTGATTTCGGCCAGACGCTCGTCGGCCGAGGGACGGCGAACGACCCCACGCCATCGCAGAGAGAGAGAGAGATAAAGATGCAAGGAAAGGAAGGGAGGTTAACCAGACGCACATCCGGTTTGCTACCCTGCACTGGGGAGGGGATAAAGGGGAGAAAAGAGGTTGCAGAAAGATGAGAAGGTACACACAATCACGAGCACACTCGGGGAGCACACACAGTTTACAGGCGGTCGCTCAGGTTTGTAGACTCAAGGTAAAGTAGCAGTGCTTTAGTTGCTTTCTGCGCAACTGAGGCAGATGCCCAAGGTCCTAGTATCTTCTGCACTGTTGTGACCGGCGCCGGAGCTGAAGAGGGAGCGGCGCTCCTTTAATCTTCAAATAAGTAACCGAACGACCGGCTGCCTACTGTTAGGACCGGCGCCAGGTCTGACAATGGATCGGCGTTCCTTTTGATGTTCCTTTTTAGTCGCCAAACGGGTTGGCGGCCTGTGTCCGCCATGTATTGTTCCCCCCTGGCCGGAGGGTGCGGCGTCTTGCCGCCACGACACCGTGAGCAGTTCGGGAGACCACAAGTGCAGCTTCTTTTTTGGAAGATGACGGCGGCGGCGGCGGCCGGAAATCGTCCCGCTAATTGAACGAGTCGTTCGGCGACCATTTGAAGCTTGTTTACGGCGGCCCTTTCGATGGATGCAGTCATCAACTTCAGACCCCTCGCCCAGCGACACCCCTTGACGAGGAGGAGCCACGTTCGTGCCACATGGCCGTGCAGTGACCACGCTTCCATTTTGAACGTTCACGTGGACCGTGCGTGCTCGTCACCCTCGCGGGTAATGTGTGATCCGTGGTTGGACGGTGCCCTCTGTACGCGGTCCCCGATCTAGGGATCTGGGGAGGACAGACCCTTTATAATGAGCCCCCACGGCTCATTCGGTGTGCTTTTTTTTCGAGAAGAGAACCAGGCAGAACAGAGCAGAACCGAGCAGAACCATGTAGAACCAAGCACCATGGAGCGCTATGTTAGGAGTCATGTAGAGGCCTGCCACGTTTGAGGGCTCACCGTGTAGGGAGTTCGCAATGTATATATTGTAAATAAACCCTCTTCAAGTCTCTCTTCCTCCTGCCTCGACAACTTCATCCCGGACCTCCGGTGTCTGGTAACCCCGGTCGCAACAGCTGGTTGGCAGCGGTGGGATACGAGTCTGCGACGGAGAGCGACATGTACCGGAGGCCAGCCGAAAGCCCTGGAACTCGGCGGGATCGAAGCAGCGTACCACCACCGCACGTAATGGGGTGAGTGCCTGGCTTTGTGCTTGAGATATATCGAGTCTTTTAGCCTAGATTCGTTAAAAGATAGATATAACCAACAACTGCCTGGCCACTGTGGTTGTTATCTCAGCACAAGGCAGCACTGGATGATTATCTGAGCAAGTACGCTAAAGCAGGAAAGCTTAGATGATTCAATAGGAACAAGTGGTAATGTTTCAAAATTTCTAAGGGTACGTTGCGGATTAAATTTTAGGATGTTGTAAAAAGCAGGAGTGAAAAATGAACAAGAAAAAGTAGAGAGGGATGTTGGCCACGTAGTGCTACTTGGGTGCTTAAGCTTGTGGTCTCCGCTGTGAGATTTGCCAGGCTTCAATTTCTCTAGACCCAGAATTGAAACGCTGGTGGGTTTGTGTTTTGTCACAGCTGAGCCAAAGCAAAGTAGTCGCCATGGATCTTACGAGATTGACGAGAGAGGACCTGCTGAACCTGTGTTGGGATCTGGAGCTAGATTTTAATGATGATATGCCTGCTTCTAAACTCCGCGAAGTGATTCTCGAAAGCAATAGTGACAATGAGGAAATCGAGCACTTCGGGAATATGTACTTATTGGACCAGGAGGAGGAAGTACAAAGGGCGCAAAGAAAGGAAAGATGGCGCCAGGAGGAATTGGAAGCTGAGCGCAGGCATGAAGAACATATAAAAAGGATGCAGGAATTAGATGAAGAGATAGAAAGGCTTAATTGTGAATTGGTGGCATTGCAGCAGAGTGGTCAATCCATAGATGTAGCGCACGAACGGTGCGATGTAGCGGCGGTGCCATTTGAGACCGAAGCGAAGGCTACAGGTCAGACATCTGTAGATGAAGTGCACGAACGGTGCGACGTAGCGGCGGTGCCGATTAAGGCCGAAGAGAGGGCTACAGGTCAGAAATTTGCAGATGTACCGCACGAACGGTGCGTTTCAGCAGCGGTGCCGTTTAGGGCCGAAGAGAGTGCTGCGGGTCTGATATCTGTAGATATAGCGGCGGTGCCGTTTGAGGCCAAAGAGAAGGCTAGTGCCTGTAAGGGAATGGAACAGGTTTTAACCCATTCTGAGGGAAAAGAGCTCGCGGTCACAGCAGGGTGTGAGGGTTCCGTGGTGGTGGAAACGAAGTTAAGATTAACAGAGTGTTCCATCGAACCTTGCAGCCCTGTAGACCATGTTGATGAGCGTCAGAGGCGGACGAAAGGCTCCAGGTTTGGCACCAAGGAATGTGCCAAACGGAGAAAGCGTCCGAAAAACAGAAGCGCGGCAAGGCTCGCGATCAGCGCGGCGCGTTTGACGAGGACCTTCAAACGGCGTGGCGGATTTGCGAGAAAAGGCCCGTTGTCTTCTCTGACTGGCTTAAATCGCATGCGTCTGAGCGGCCGGAGAGTAAGGAACAGAAGTGCGCAATCTACGCGGCCGCGGTCTAACGATGAACTGATAGGCAATCATCAGGACTGGGCGCGCGAGATGGCGGAGGAGCATATCGGTGATGAAGAACGTCAGAGTAGGACGAAAGGCTCCCAGGTCCGCACAAAGAAGCGTGCACAGGGGAGAAAGCGTCCGAAGGGCAACAAAAAGGCAAAGCTCGAGATGAGCACAACGCGTTTGAGTAAGGGTTTCAAACGGCGTGGTAAAATCGCGAGAAAAGTGCCGTTGTCATCTCTGACGGGTCTGTATCGTATGCGTCCGAACCGCCGGAAAAGAAAAGCGCATCGTACGCGGCAGTGTTTGAAGGATAGATTGCTAGGCAATTATCCAGACAGTCCGCGCGAAAAATCAGATGAGCATGTGGGTGCTGGTGAGCATCAGAGATGGGCGAAAGGCTCCGTAGACGGCACCAAGAGACGTGCAAAACGGAGAAAGCGCCGTAAAAACAGGCAGGCAAAAATCGCGACGCGTTTGAGGAATGTATTCAAATGGCGGAGCGAAATTTCAAGAAAGTTGCCGTATCGCAAGCGTCCAAGCGGCCAGAGAACAAAGAAAAGAGAAGCGCATTGTGTGCGTAAGTGGTCGAGGGGCAAGAGACCCTTCCGTTGTTCTCGCGGTGCATTGGACGGGGTGCGGGGCAAAAGAGTCGGTGGTTTTCGAGGGGCAGGAAGCGACAGCAAGTCGGCTTCGAGGAACGTCGCGGGGTTCGGTAGCAGGGCGATTGACGCGTGTTGTAGACCCCGCTTCTCGAGAAAATCGTTCCGGGCGCGACCACCGCGAGTTCGACTCAGAGTTGTTGCGAACAGCTGTTAGCCTCTCGGAAAACGTCGACTCGGGACTGTTGAAAGGAACATTTTGTTTGTTTTTGTGATTTTGTAAATAACTCGTTTGTACTTTGTTTTCGTTAGCGCTCTATCATTTTGGTAGCCTATATGCGTTGTATAGATCTATTGGAAGGATAGTGACACGCATTAGAGCGTACAGAATTAGGCGTTTGTCATCGGCACCGGAGTTGGTTTGTATGCGTCCGAGCCGCCGGACAAAACGAAAAAAAAAAAAAAAGCACGTTGG
This sequence comes from Rhipicephalus annulatus, assembly GCA_013436015.1. Lineage (NCBI taxonomy): Eukaryota > Metazoa > Arthropoda > Arachnida > Ixodida > Ixodidae > Rhipicephalus > Rhipicephalus annulatus. The sequence goes on from WOVY01005379.1 coordinate 21,905, forward strand.
GTAGAAAGGCAGACCCTTTCGTCGCTCTATCGACGGCATGTTTGATGGACTGCGGGAGTGCGAGGTACTCAGCGAGAGTAAGAACGCAGGTTGTCAGCGCAGAGCTTTGCGGGGGTCGGAGGCGAAGCGAATGGGTTTTGCCATTGTTCCATTTCCCGTTCGCCTAGAAAGACCCACAGGACGCGACACCGCGCGTTAGTCCCAAAAAGGAGTAGACATCCGTGAGCTTTTGACGATGGTCATTAGTGGATTTATTTTGTTTTGAAATTTGCTTTTGACTGTTTAAGTTGTTTTGGATTTTAATGTGTTTTTTAAGAATCTCGTCTACCAAATAGTGTTTAGGTAACACATTTTTTGGTTTTGTTCATTTCTTGGGCGTTGTACGTTTAGCTAAGGTAAGCGTTGTGCGATTGCATAAACGACACGCATAGGAGCCTGCGTCATGGTAGATACGTGTAAACGAGCAGGAGCAACGTTATGAACTAATTATGACTGAGCGTAGAGACGCAAAGTTATTGCTTGCGAGATTTTTCAGGATTCATGCGAAACTTTTTTTGTTGTTCATTTAATGTTTTGTTCGCATGTGTCCGGTGTGTAAGAAAAGCTAGCTCGTGAGTTTATATGTATGCTTTGTGAAAGTGGCAACAGCAAGGGAACGGTTAGGTGGTATCTCCTCCAGGCAGGCGCACTGTGATGTGCGTTTGCGGATGTATAATAAAGATGTTCCTAATGCAGGTGCAGCACGGCAGTTATGCTTTCGTCTTCTCAAAAGGAATTGACGACTGGCTTTGGCGGCACTAAATTTCGGGAACTAAAAGATAGCGTGAAGTAAAATGCTTCATTTTATGAGTATGATACCTGGTGGGTTACGGCGGATTACTCACGCAAGCACTCGGGTATGCCACGGTGAGCGCATCACTTGACAATTAGTTTTCTTGAAAGCAGTTTGATGGGAAGATTATTATCGGATCGGGATTAGGAGTTTTGGTGAAACCTCAGAGAAACGTCCCGATTGCTGCTTTGTGTTTGGTAATACTGCTTAAGTAAGGTTGCTTTTGGATAATTTGTCGGACTCGACGTGTCTCAGTGCGGGCAGGGTGCTCTCCCGTGCCTGTGGTGGTGTGTATGAATGCTTTTCCCAGAGGGGAGCCACAAGGAACGAGAGGGAAAGAGTCCTTGGCTGAGCGTCATCAGCAGTGGCCTGGAAGACAGCACTACACAGCGACACTTCGAGCAACCTGTGCAGCTGGTCACCCTCAGGTCGCTTCTCCCGCCGGCGGACGAGCTGTTGTGACCGGCGCCGGAGCTGAAGAGGGAGCGGCGCTCCTTTAATCTTCAAATAAGTAACCGAACGACCGGCTGCCTACTGTTAGGACCGGCGCCAGGTCTGACAATGGATCGGCGTTCCTTTTGATGTTCCTTTTTAGTCGCCAAACGGGTTGGCGGCCTGTGTCCGCCATGTATTGTTCCCCCCTGGCCGGAGGGTGCGGCGTCTTGCCGCCACGACACCGTGAGCAGTTCGGGAGACCACAAGTGCAGCTTCTTTTTTGGAAGATGACGGCGGCGGCGGCGGCCGGAAATCGTCCCGCTAATTGAACGAGTCGTTCGGCGACCATTTGAAGCTTGTTTACGGCGGCCCTTTCGATGGATGCAGTCATCAACTTCAGACCCCTCGCCCAGCGACACCCCTTGACGAGGAGGAGCCACGTTCGTGCCACATGGCCGTGCAGTGACCACGCTTCCATTTTGAACGTTCACGTGGACCGTGCGTGCTCGTCACCCTCGCGGGTAATGTGTGATCCGTGGTTGGACGGTGCCCTCTGTACGCGGTCCCCGATCTAGGGATCTGGGGAGGACAGACCCTTTATAATGAGCCCCCACGGCTCATTCGGTGTGCTTTTTTTTCGAGAAGAGAACCAGGCAGAACAGAGCAGAACCGAGCAGAACCATGTAGAACCAAGCACCATGGAGCGCTATGTTAGGAGTCATGTAGAGGCCTGCCACGTTTGAGGGCTCACCGTGTAGGGAGTTCGCAATGTATATATTGTAAATAAACCCTCTTCAAGTCTCTCTTCCTCCTGCCTCGACAACTTCATCCCGGACCTCCGGTGTCTGGTAACCCCGGTCGCAACAGCACACAAAATGGTCCGGGGTCAAGTCGATTCAAAACCATCCGTAGCTGGCATCGCTGTGTGTCGTAGCAAGCGCAGCTGCACAGGACGTGTTCGATGGTCTCTTCGTCTCCGCAGTAGTCACATGTAGGAGTGTCTGCCATACCAATGCGAAAGGAGTACGCCTTTGTGAATGCAACACCCAACCAAAGGCGGCATAACAGGGTCGCATCGGAGCGGGAAAGGTGTGATGGCAGCTTTAGCTTGAGCGAAGGATCCAGTTCATAAAATTGACACCTTTGGAAGCTGGTAGACGACCAGAACGTGCGTGTGAGATCTCGAGCCAGCAGGTAAAGTTGTCTTGCTGCATCATTCCTTGATAGAGGAATCGGGACTACACGGGTTTCTTCATGGGCTGAGCGGGCTGCATCTTCGGCTAATTGATTTCCGGTAATACCGATATGTCCAGGCAGCCATTGATATATAATATCATGCCCTCGTGCTAGAGCTTCATGATGGCAATGTCTTATTTCTTGTACCAGTTGGTCATGGCTCCTCCTACGCATGGCAGACTGCAAACTCTGAAGCGCTGCCTTCGAATCACAGAATATGACCCATTTTCCTGGACGTTCTTGAACGAGATATTGTAAAGCAGCCCTTATAGCAGCAAGCTCTGATGCCGTAGATGTAGTCATATGCGACAACTTAAACTTGATTGTCATTTCTGCAGCCGGAACTACAGCGGCAATGAAATGAAATGAAGAATACTTGGCAAGTCTACCATCTCCGAATCTTCAGCGACGCCAATCACGCTTTCCGTCTCCTCGACGCTCTACGTCCGCAAATCAACACTCCACTTTCGCCGATGTTGCGGGACGATCCACTAGGTCCCCAAGTCCACGCCGGGGAAACTAGAAACAGTGGCCTCCGGGGGTGGGACCGCTGTTAAGCTATCGTCAAAACAGCCTCCTCCGACCCATCCGCCGACCTTCGACGATTCCTTTAAGCCGACACCTCAGATCGCTGCCGAACCCGTTTCTGCTGACATTGCCGTTCGTGTCGACAACCATCCAGTGACTGCTCTGGTCGACACCGGCGCCGACTACTCAGTTATCAGCGCTGAACTTGTGGCTGAACTCAGGCAAGTCACGACTCCTTGGGGGCATGGACCAAACCTGCGGACATCCGGTGGTCATCTCTTGACACCAATCGGGAGATGCACCGCAAGGCTGCAAATCTGTGAGTTGACGTTCATTGCTTCTTTCGTTGTGCTTGCCGAATGCTCCCGGAAAGTTATCCTTGGCATGGATTTCCTTCGTGAGCACGGCGCTGTTATAAATCTTCGAGACTGCCTCGTAACGTTTGCTGTCGACTTTGGCCCGAATCCTAGAGATACCAATCCGCAGAAGACTACGCTTCGCACTGTCGACGACACCATCACACTTCCGCCACGCACCACTATGTTCGTTACTGTACAGGGCGACATAGACCATGACAGTAGTGGTATCGCTGAAGCCAACCTTTCAGTGCTCTTGTCTCAGCAAATCTGCGTTGCCCGCGGCATAATTCAATTTAAACGTGGGATGACTGAGTATTGGTCACGAATTTTAGTGGAGCATACACACATTTGGCCAAGCGAACAACTATCGCTCATTTCGAATCCATTGACGATGAAGCGTGTACGACAATAGCCCCAATTTCTGCAGCCGTTGAAAGTGGCACCGCGGTAGCCGATGCAGCCGATGTCAATCCGAAGCTGTCATGTGCGCAGAAAGAGCAAATCCGCTGTATCCTCCGCATGTTTAGCGACTGTTTCGCGTCTACATCCAAGATAAAACAAACGCCAGCCGTAAAGCACCGCATTGTCACTGACCATGCTTAGCGACCCATACGTCAGCACGCGTACCGAGTATCACAAAAGGAACAAGAGGCTATACGTGCTCAAGTGAAGCAGATGCTCGAAGATGGCGTAATCCAACCCTCGAACAGTCCATGGTCGTCCCCCGTCGTACTAGTAGAAAACAAGGACGGCACTCTCCGATTTTGCGTCGATTACCGCAAACTCAACAAAGTAACAAATAAAGGCGTTTATCCGCTTCCGCGCATCGACGACTCACTAGACCGCCTCCGACGCGCCCGATACTTCTCCTCTATGTATTTACGCAGTGGCTACTGGCAGATCGAAGTTGATGAACGCGACCGAGAGAAAACAGCATTCATAACGCCTGGTGGTCTGTACAAATTCATGGTGCTGCCCTTCGGCCTGTGTTCTGCCCCTGCGACATTCCAGAAGATGATGGATACAGTGCTCTCCGGTCTCAAGTGGGAAGCATGCCTTGTTTACTTAGACGGCGTCGTTGTCTTCTCCCAAACGTTTGAGCAGCATTTGCCGCGACTTAGATCTGTGTTTGCTGCAATTCGCACGGCAGGCCTATCACCGAAACCAGAAAGATGTCATTTTGGTTACAACTAATTAAAGTTCCTCGGTCACCTTGTTAGCCCTGATGGTATTCGGCCGGACCCAGACAAAACGTTGGCTGTCGCAGATTTTCCACCACCTACCAACAAACGTGCTGTGCGTCGATTTTTAGGCCTCTGCGCTTACTACAGACGCTTTGTGCAAAATTTCGTAAACATTGCCGCATCCTTCACTCGTCTGACAAAAGACGACGTTCCCTTCGTGTGGGGCCTTGAGCAAACACGCGCTTTCTCCGAGCTCCAGCAGAGTCTCCAGTTTGAGCCCTTACTCGGACACTACGACGAATATGCCGACACTGAACTACACACAGACGCCAGTAACATCGGCTTTGGTGCAGTCCTCGTTCAGTGGCAAGGCGGCGTCGAATGCCCTATTGCTTATGCGAGCCGGATTTTATCATCTGCGGAGACGAATTACACAACTGAAAAGGAGTGCCTAGCTGTTGTCTGGGCAATAGCTAAATTCAGACCGTACCTGTATGGTCGCCCGTTCAGAGTTGTTACCGATCATCATGCGCTCTGCTGGTTGGCGAATCTTAATGACCCTTCCGGACGTCTGGCCAGGTGGAGCTAACGCCTTCAGGAGTTCGATTTGACAGTCGTATACAAGTCTGCCCGGAAGCATACTGACGCGGACTGCCTTTCCCGAGCTCCTCTTGAGACAGCATCAGGTGATCAAGATCTCGACTGCCGTTTTCTATGCGCCGTTAGTGTATCCGACTTGGCTGAACAGCAGAAGAACGATTGCGAGCTTCAACAATTCATCGAATATCTCGAAGGCTATACGCCGCATCCACCACCAGCATTTGCTTGCTCGTCATCATCGTTCTGCGTCCGCAGAAATATCCTCTATAAAAGAAACTTCGACCCTTACGCGACTGAGTACCTGCTCGTTGTCCCACCAGCGTTACGAGAAGATGTCTTGTCCGCCTGTCACGATGAGCCTTCCTCAGGCCACTTGGGATTCACACGTACCTTGGCCCGGATTCGCCAACACTACAACTGGCCTAAGCTCAGTCGAGACGTGAAGCATTACGTGAAGACGTGTCTCGAGTGCCAGCACCATAAAGCACCACATCAGATAGATTTTGAAGCCCGTCGCTCCTCCGACACAACCATTCCAACAAATTGGCATGAATCTACTCGGACCTTTTCCCAAGTCTCGTGACGGCAACCGCTGGATTGTAGTCGCTACTGATTACATGACGGGCTACTGCGAAATGAAGGCATTACAACGTGGCACCGCCATTGAGACTGCCCACTTTTTATGAAAAACATCGTCCTCCGACATGGAGCACCAGCGGTTGTCATAACTGATCGTGGCACAGCTTTTACCACCCGGACATAAAAGACGTCATGCAGCTTAGCGGCACAGTACATCGAAAAACTACTGCATACCACCCACAAAGCAACGGCCTTACAGAGCGACTAAACAAAACCATCGCCGACATGCTATCTATAAACGTTGACCAAGACCACAAAAACTGGGAAGACATCGTCCCTTACGTTACGTTCGCTTACAACACCGCTGTGCAAGAAACAACTGGATTGACACCATTCCGGTTGCTTCACGGCAGGGAGGTCACTACAATGTTGGATGCCATGCTTCTACCAGACAGGCACTAGATTAGTGTCAAGACGAACAAATTTATCAGACTGACAGACGTGGCTCGTAAGCTTGCAGTCGAATGAATCCATAAGCAACAATGCATCGACTCACTGCGGTACAACGCTCGTCGTCGCGATGTCTCTTACGAACCCGGAGAACGAGTATGATTGTGGACTCCCATTCGACAACGGGGCCGGTCGGAAACGTTGTTACGCCGCTATTTTGGTCCCTATAGAGTTTTCCGTCGTCTCAGCGAAGTGAACTACGAGGTTCGTGACGAGGACATGGCTCGTCAATCCCGCCGTTCGCAACAGCCACACGTCATCCATGTTTCGAGGATGAAACCATTTTACCAACGCTGACTATTCGTCACACTCCCTTGAGTAGACTTACAGTGATTGTGAACACCCCCTTGTGTACAGCTTACCGTACGTGTTTTCTTTTCATCTGGTAATTATGTTATGACATCGGGACGATGTTTTTTGGGAAGGGGGGTAATGCCGCTAGTCTAGTACAAGTTCTGAAAGTATTATTTCCACAGATGCTGGTGTTGATTATTTTTCACGTTCTGGGCTGGGACAAGGAAACGAAGAAGAAGAAGAGCGCGAGCGAGGGACGCGGGGACGCTCAAGTGACAGCAGAGCGCTTCCGAACGCAGTTAAATAAACAAGTATTTTTGCCTTATACCTAAAAGACGGAGTTGAGTCTGATCGCAGTGTCTGGAACGCCATCGTCTAAACATTGGTGCCGAAGAACCGGGATTGAAAACCAGGACCCTACGGACGGCTACCAGTCAACTGCAGCGGCATGGAGCGACTGAAGTCGAAGCGGACGTCGCGGCGAGCACAGAACACGAGGATTATAAACGAGGCAAGTGATCTCCTCGCTAACGACTCTGCCTCCTATGACCAGCTCAACTCCATATATGAGAGGCTGAAGGCTAATAACGAAGAGCTTAAAAACTTGAACCACGAGATTGAGCCGCATATACCTGACGAGGAGTTCGAGGTCGAGTATAACGCTGTCTTACAATACGAGGACGTTGCTACGCGCATTCTCGCTGAGATTCTGAGCAAGAAAGATCGCATGCTAAGGACATCGACCGGAATTCAAGAAACAGTTTCCCAGACAGTCGTAGCACCATCAGATGGAACTGGAGTTAAATTGCCTAAACTGACAATAGCTCCTTTTTTTGGAGACCTATGCAAGTGGCCCGAATTTTGGGAACAATTTTACCAAATTGTTCATAGTAACAATCGCATCACTGCCACGGAGAAGTTTCATTACCTGCGACTGTATCTTAAAGGAGACGCTGCATCAGTAATTGCGGGCCTTCCGACGACAGAAAGTTGCTACAGTGACGCCATAAAAATGCTACAGAAGCGATTTGGGGACAAGACGCGCCTGGAGCAAGAATATTTTGCCAAGCTACGGATGTTAAGCCCTGTCCGTTCATCGACTGACACCAAAGCGCTACGCAGCTTGTACGACCAAGTTCTCGTGAATATCCGAGGCTTAGAGACTTTGGGTGTGCACAAGTCGTCATTTTCGTCACTGCTCTGCGACATCCTACTGCGTGCTCTTCCACGGGATATAGTCGTGCAGTATCATCGATCATGTGCCGTCCAGTTGGCATATGACTCGAGAGCTGAAGCTACATCCGTGGGACTGGACCGTGTGCTCAACTTCCTGTGTATTGAGCTGGAAAGCCTGGAAAAGAGTGATTTTAAGGATGCCAAAGAACGAGAACATGGAACACTCCCCGTGGCCAGTCAGTCGACGTACTCTCGGCGTGGAAAACCGACGTCATCTGTGCTTCACAGCAACTCGGTACGAGAAAAAAAGGACAACTGCGTATTCTGCTCGTCCAGCCATCATGGATCGGAAGCCTGCACAGATGACTTGTCACTGACGCAGAAGAAGCAACTGCTTTCCAACGACAAAAGGTGTTTCCGCTGCACCACCAAAGGACATCGGGCACGGGACTGCAAAAAAAGGATTTCCTGCTCCAAATGCCAAGCTCGACACGCTACAAGCATGTGCGATCCCGATAGGTGTTCGCGGAAGTCAGACTATGCTAACAAGAACCACGAAAAAACTACGACAGTCTGTGCATCACTTGGAAGAAGACCCGTCAAGGAAGACTCTACCACTTCCGTTTTTCTTCAGACTTTCAGAGCATGGGCCATGAATGATGACACCTGCCGCTACATACCGCTACATACGAGGCGTTTTCGATGGTGGCAGTCAGAGGACTTTCGTAACTGAAGATCTGTCCAAGCACCTCAAGCTGAAAAGCGTGGGAGCAACTCGAATAGCCTTCAATACTTTCGCAAATACATCGGACCAAGAGGTTAAGAGGCGTCGCATAGTAGAACTACGACTGCGAAGCCAGTTTTCCGACGCGGAAATAGTCTTAACTGCCATAGAGATCCCAAGCATCTGCCAAGACATCGCAGAGACCGCAATGGACGTAGCCTTCGTTGCGTCTTTCAAGAAGCTGGGAAACGATGTTGCCGATGAGCTCCAACATCCATCTATCATAACTAAGAGTGGCATCAGCGTACTTATCGGGTCCGATCAGATGTGGAAAGTGTTGACCGGCGAAGTTTCACGGTGCGAAGGCAACGAATCATTGATCGCACTGAACTCCAAGCTTGGATACACCTTCCAGGGAAGCACATCGCACTTGGTGTCTTACCCAACTACTTCACAAATGATGGTGTGCGTGCTAAAAGCCCAAGCTACCGATTCCGACGAGATATTGCGCTCCTTTTGGGAACTTGAAAACATAGGAATTACGGACGCGATAAACAAGCCACCTGAAATGAGCGACACCATGAGGCGTTTTGAGCAAACGATTAGCTTCAAAAATGGAAGATATGAAGTGACCCTCCCTTGGAAGGATAATTTCGAGCTTGCAAGCAACAGGCAAGTAGCCGTTACTCGACTGGACAGGCTTGTCAACCGTCTCAACTCCAGAAAAGGACTGCTCGAAACGTATGACCGTACCATAAGGGAGTACTTGAGGGCAGGACACGCCGAAGTAGTCAGTGACGTACCTGCAGAGGTGACGAAATTATATTACATGCCGCACAAGGAAGTCATGCGTGAACAAGCACTGACGACGAAAATGAGAGTGGTGTTTGACGCTTCGTCACATGCCAAAGGATGCAAGTCACTTAATGACTGCCTTCAAAAGGGTGACAACTTATACCAAGACCTCGTGCAAATTTTGCTACGCTTCAGAACGCACCCGGTGGCAGTTATCGCGGACATAGAAAAGGCATTCCTTCAAATTGCGATTCGGGAGGACGACAGAGACGCTTTCCGCTTTCTCTGGTTTGCAGAAGGAGATTTATCCAAGGGCAAGCTGCAAGAGTGGAGGATGACACGAGTGCCTTTTGGAGCCACATGTAGCCCATTTTTGCTCACAGCTACTATTCTCTACCACGTGAAAAGAGCACCGGCTGTCATGGCACAAACTGCGCAAACTCTTGCCGAGTCGTTTTACGTGGATGACTTAGTCACTGGTGCCGACACAGAAGAGGAAGCCGCTAAACTATGCCGAGAAGCGCGCTCAATAATGAAATCGGCCGGCATGACATTGCGAAAATGGACAACGAATTCAGGAAATTTGATGCGCACGCTTGAAAATCAAGTGGAATCAACTAGTAATGAGATGGTCGTTCTTCACGAAACGTCAGTCAAGGTCCTGGGTTTGGTTTGGAATCCTGCAAAGGATGAATTCAACTTTTCGGTTGAAAACCTACTCCGGTTTTTGACAGCACAGACGGGTACAAAACGATTTGTCTTGCAGTCAGCATCAAGAATATTTGACCCGTTGGGATTTGTAGGACCATATACTATTGCCATACGAATATTGTTTCAGAGACTGTGGATACGAGGAATCGGCTGGGATGAAGTCCTACCCAATGACCTGCAAAAAGAATGGAATGATTGGGTCATCCAGCTGCCGCAACTGCAAGACGTCGTCGTTCCTCGCTATCTGGGCGGCGGAGCAAGGAAGACCAATGTGCTTCAAGTACATGTTTTCTGCGATGCCAGTCCAGCGGCATACGGAACAGCGATATACGTCGTATCAAGTCCTGAGAAGCCGATACTGTTGATTGCGAAGTCCCGTGTAGCACCCATTAAGGAGACAACGCTGCCGCGATTGGAGCTGCTGGCTGCCTTAATCGGCTCAAGAATGTTGGCATACGTGAATAGGGCTTTGAGGAATGTTCAAGTTGACTACACGATGTGGACAGATTCCGCCATTGTGTTGTCATGGATAAAAGGTGACGTCAAAAAGTGGAAACAGTTCATAGCCAACAGAGTCAATGAAATTAGGTGCACTACAGATCCATCAAAGTGGAAATACTGTCCTGGAACGGACAACCCGGCTGACCTACTCACACGTGGCGCGACCCTTGAAAGACTGATGTGCAGCTCGAAATGGTGGCATGGTCCCGAGTGGCTAACTAAACCGATGTCTGAATGGCCCCTACAGCTCTGTGAACTAGACATAGCGGAAGCCACCCAAGGTGAAGTTACAACAGTCCACGTCGCACTAATGACACGCTTCTCAGTTCCGATAATTGATATTCAACGGTACAGCAGGCTTCAACAGCTACTCAGAGTCACTGCGTGGATTTTCAGGTTTACTGACCGATGCAGAAAAAGAAGTAATCATACAGGACATCTCGTGGCAACAGAAATCCTGAACGCTGAACAGTATTGGATAAAATGTACACAAGAGCAAGGCTTTCTTGAAGAACTCACCACCTTGACCAACGGCCAACCAGTCGAGTCAACATCTCGAATCGCTGAACTACGCCCTTACATAGACAAAGACGGAATTCTTCGGGTTGGAGGCCGTTTATCCCTCATGCATTCCACACAAGATGTCAAGCACCCAATCATAATGCCGTCCAGTCACCACTTTTCGACACTTTTGGCAAACAGAGCCCATCTTCAAGTCTTACATGGAGGAGTTAGAGATACACTTACGCAGCTTCGGGAACGCTACTGGATTTGTCGAGCTCGCTCTTTGGTAAAAAGAGTGCTGCATGGCTGCAATATATGCAAGCGTTTCAGTGCGGGCCCAGGAACTGCTGAGACTGCTCCGTTAACAAGTCATCGAGTGACACCAACGAACCCGTTCGAAGTTGTAGGAGTCGACTTCGCGGGCCCTCTGTATGCACGCACGGAGAAAGGGGACACGAAGTGCTACGTTGCACTTTTTACGTGCGCCGTATCTAGAGCCGTGCATCTCGAGCTTGTCTCGGAAATGACATCCGAGGCTTTCCTGCTGTGCCTACGACGATTTGCAGCTCGGAGAGGATTACCTAGGGTGATCTATTCTGACAACGCACGAAGCTTTCACAAGACATCGGCAGACATAAAGCGGCTAAACCGAATGTTCTCTGAAGAGGACGTCGCTAGTGACCTCATCACCAACGGCATTTCGTGGAAGTTTATAGCACCAAATGATCCTTGGTGGGGTGGATGGTGGGAGCGCCTTGTACGATCAGTGAAGCTTCCGCTGCGAAAAATTATCGGCAAAGCTCGTCTGAACTACGAAGAAATATCGACAGTGCTGGCGGAGGTAGAAGCAGTCGTAAACTCTAGGCCTCTGACTTTCATCGAGACAGATGCAGGAGAACCTTGCACTTTGACGCCAGCCGAACTTCTCCTTGGACGAAGATTGACTTCCGTACCGTATGCGACCGCTGACGAAGTCAACAGTAATTCCAAACGATCAGACGCCATACGCAGACACAACTACAGGAAGCTGCTGGTTGAAAGTTTTTGGAAGCGTTGGCAAAAAGAATACCTGTTGCAATTACGATCTGCACACTTTGCCGACACGAAATCAAATACAGCATTGAAGCAAGGGGACATCGTTCTCGTGCATGCGGACAACACTCCACGCCAGCTATGGAAGCTTGCAAGGGTCACGGAAGTGTACCGCAGTGCAGACGGTGTCATTCGTTCTTGCAAGATCAAGTTGCAAGGTGGTCACCTTGCGATCAGGCCGATACAAAGACTGTACCCACTCGAACTATGTGTTTAACTTTGCGCGGCCGGGAATGTTGATTATTTTTCACGTTCTGGGCTGGGACAAGGAAACGAAGAAGAAGAAGAGCGCGAGCGAGGGACGCGGGGACGCTCAAGTGACAGCAGAGCGCTTCCGAACGCAGTTAAATAAACAAGTATTTTTGCCTTATACCTAAAAGACGGAGTTGAGTCTGATCGCAGTGTCTGGAACGCCATCGTCTAAACATGGCATGCTTGTATGTGCCGCTGTTCAGAAGAGGACAAAGATGCGCGTGCAGAGAAAAACTATAGTCATACTGCCGTTGTTCGGATCAGTTTGACGTCCTTGTGTGCCATTATCTACAGGTTACAGTTACGGTGTAACGTGACAATATCTAACTTCACCAACGCGGAGGCACCAATTTCGTCACCTGTCATTTTCAAAAATTGCAGATGCTATAAAACGACAAATACTTTTGTTTCAAGAAAGATATTTTTTACCTGAAATGCATGTTTAATGAAGAATAATTTTGTACTGTTTCAAGTTTTAGACTTTAAAAAGAAAGCTTTTAAAATGTCTAATTTTGCGACAGTTTAAATTAAGTTACGTATTCCCCATTTTTTTCTCCGAAAGTAATGCAACCAGCGTTTTCAAACTTGACGCGGTTTTAGGGTATAGTGTGTACATTAGGTACATAAGTTATTGTTGCCGTAGGGCAAGTGTAAATTTTTATATATTGCCTCAAAGTTCTCATATTGGAAAAAGTGTGCTCCACTGAAATTTGAATAATTAAAAAATCCCGTCTTCGATTTTTCTTAAAATCTCGTAAATAGACAACCGAAGGCCATCATACAGTAATATAGAAAAACATGTTGCATTATTTTGTTTTTAGCGTCAATATTCGTGGTACAAATCAGAGGTTTTCGAGAATGTGCTGATAAGTTGAGAAACCTAGAAATCGGAACGGAAAAGTGGCAATAAGCTTCAAACGAGAGTAAACGTGACCGAATTTGGTGAAGAAAGGCTGTTTTAGCAGATAGGAGTAACTATTTTGAACACGGTATTCTACAGTATCTGAATTCACTCTACGTAGGAGCTGAGACTTCTAATATGTGGTGCCTCTCCATTACTAACATACAGATGGAGCTGCGTTTGCAAACACATGGCCGTCACAGCAGCTCCATCTGCGTTACAAATGGAGCTGCTAGTCATGTTGCATGACACGCATCTCATGATTATCATGTTTTCACCAGTATCATACCTTCATCATCCATTCACGCACTGTAATACCAAATTTGGTATATGTGACGCCAGCGAAACGTCCGAGAGCGCATCATGAGCATGGCATGTAATCATATTGTTACATAACACGCATGTCATGATTTTCACGTTAGGGTGTGTCGCTTGTGTTCGCCATACAATCATGTCATACCGTACCAGTTTTGCAACATGCCATGTGAACGAAATTATCGCAAGAGCTGCAAGACCATCAAATGTAAAACATGACATTCATGACATACATGACATGATTTTCATGTTATGACTAGACGAATTTGTTCTTCATACAATCATGTTATACCATACCAAGTTTGAAATCGATACCATTTTTGAAATGGCCAGGAGAGCTAACATTCGTAGCCGGCAGATTAGATAGATAGATAGATAGATAGATAGATAGATAGATAGATAGATAGATAGATAGATAGATAGATAGATAGATAGATAGATAGATAGATAGATAGATAGATAGATAGATAGATAGATAGATAGATAGATAGATAGATACGCTCAAAGTCGCCGAAGTTCGCTAAAAAAAGCTTCGCATTTAGAAACCGCCCGTTTAAATGCCACAGATCTTGCTTGTATTTACCATTTGTTTCCGTGTTGAACCTATTTTAAATCATACAGAGTCATCTTGCATTCGACCAGATTGTTCGATTTGGTGCCACAACAATCAGCACGGAGTTGGCAAAAAAGAAAAAAAAGGACAGCTGCCTAAACTTTCATGGACAAAAAAATGGCGGAAAGAGCTTTGCGCCTACTACATGGCCGATGCACTACTTTGCTTTGTTTATTTCTATCGCGTCCGATGCTCTCTCCAAACTGTTTCCTTCTCCCATGCCGGGAATCGGACTTCCATCCACAGAGCGACACTTCTATTGCTACAGGCAATAACGACGAGATTGCGTTCATGCCTAGGCAGCAATGGGACGTTACAACGTGATATAACAAGTGACTTCAATAAAAAGTCGGATTGTCGAAGCAGAAACAAGTGATCACCAACACACACACGATCGAAAAAAGAAATAATCATTGGCGTACGACGCGTACAAACGGGAGCATGACCAGCGCAACGTTGATGGCCGTATTTCGATACCATCCACCAGGCTATTGGCGTCTGAAGTAGTTTTAAAATATGTAACCATGCGTAGATGATAATTTTTTCTTCTGACACATTGGGGACGGCTTTAAGCCTAAGCTCTCCCATAGTAGAGTACCCTGTGCTCTAAATCGTTACCCCCTTTTTCTAACTCCCCTATCCCTGCCCCCCCCCCTCCCCAAATTGGCCTCTCTTAACGGCCCACGAGACGGCTGATGCCCTCCCATAGTAGAGTACCTCGTGCTCTAAATTGTAAGCGTTTTAAACGCACGGGACGGCTTTACGGTCCCCCATGGTAGAGCACCGAAAATCGTGAACCACTTTTTCTAAACACATGACTCCACACAGGTCCCTAAGGATCTTGTTGGGAAACGATCAGTTGCTTTATCATTCCTCATCCTCAGTTTTCAAATTAAGTAGTTGAATATGAACTGCCCCGAGCTGCTGCTTTTTTCCCCTTCAAAAATAAACGGACTTGCGAATTCCACATCTTCTTGACAACTCTGCCTGCGTCCTTTACCATTGGGACACGCTTGCAGTTTAGCAATGAATGATTACGAGCCCGCCCGAGTTCAGCTTTATGGCGGCAGGAAAATCATAACTGTCGCGAGATAACAGCCTTTGAACCATAGAGAGAGAGAGAAAGAGAGAGAGATAATGCACCGCGTAGCACTTAACTGACCAAGAGCAACATCGAAAACACGTTCCACAAAAGGAAATGTCACAAATTGTCTTTATTATCTTTTCGTCCCCGCTTATTTTGACAC
Organism: Rhipicephalus annulatus; assembly: GCA_013436015.1. Taxonomy (NCBI): domain Eukaryota; kingdom Metazoa; phylum Arthropoda; class Arachnida; order Ixodida; family Ixodidae; genus Rhipicephalus; species Rhipicephalus annulatus. Next base: position 37,293 of record WOVY01005379.1, read on the forward strand.
AGCCGATATACATACATGTACTACACGCACGCACACACAGACAAAATCAAGGCGAAGAAAAATATAACGATGACAAAATGTATTTTGGCGAATACAATATATATCTACAACTTCACAGGACATCGAAGAAAATAAAAATGGCGCCGGAGGCCCAACTCCGTGTCGCGGAAAGATGGACTCAATTGTATACACACAGCTGCTTCCACGTTTATGCACTATGTACACACTTCATCCTGGAAAATAAATGCTTGTACGAGTTACTCATGAATGTATGTATATATATCTGCATATATATCTGTATATATATATATTAGACAGCAGTGTTTACGCAGACTACTATGCGCCTCGCTCACTGTAGAAGACACTACGAATCAATAGGCGCGTCACGGTAACAGTAAAAACCGCGTCTAAATATTTAAATACCGCTTGATCGAGCATTTCTTGAACAGACGTGTTCAGACCGACGAACAGTCGCGTAACCCCAATGCTCCAGCAAGCCGATACGTGTTTCCGTTACAGACTTTCAATTTAGGGAACTTTCTTGAGGTCCCTTGGATTTCGATCGATCGAAGTTCTGCCGTTTCTTCGACGCACGCGCGCTAAAGGTCCATCCTGTCAACAACCACATCTTTTTAAAACTCCGGCTACTGTGAACACACTTGTATGAATTCGTCTTACACTTGGTTATAAATTACGGCCACAGCTACAAACTCTTCGTCTAAGGCCTATAGTCACACAACATGATGCTACCGTAACTATAGGACGCCATACGGTATCGCTAGAGTATACTACTTTTATTAGTTTCCTGCTTTAGTAACGCACTGGACACTCTAAATTTTAAGCGGCTCTACAGATTCATAACTATAAAGCAGTAGCCTCGAAACATCAGCAGCTTAAGTTATATTTCGCGCAAAACCACCGTCCTAAAAGAACGCAATTGCCCGAATATATATATTCATTCTACGTGGTGGGGAGGTGTATACAACATTCCATGGAAGCGGCTTGAGCCGAAATTGGAGAATGGAAACTGAACTTCGTTTAGGAATTGTCTAAGAAAAGGCCAATCCGCGGCTTTCCTCGTGACGTTGACGGTGTTTGTAACAAGTGTGGTGATAAATAAAGAACTGTCTCTTATAAGTAAAAAGTCCGCGTTCAAAGTGAATGCATAATCTTCATTCGTTGAAGAACGAATGACCTGCCCTTCTATTATCAATACAAAACGAGATACTATTTCAGGAAGGCCAATGACCGATGCATATAATCCTGTTTCGAGAGCCAGAAGATCAACCGCAGCGCAGGACCTGAAGGACAATTTACATGACGGGCGTTTATTCAGCTGCACAACTAAAGAGAGATTTAATTACACGCATGCGTTGAATCCGCATTTTTTGTGTGTCATTGTTAGTACAAAAAATAGTCCGTAGAATATACTGTTTCAAAAGTATAAGACCGGCTTATATTGCGGAGTCATGATAAAACCGCCAGCATCGTGTCATTCAACTACCGTCATAGCTTAAGTTGGCAGTGAGCGCTAACACCTGTTGTACTGTCTTTCCGCGCTTATGGCTTGAATAGCGAGGCATTGACTTCGCGCATCCAGAAAGCTCATGTCTAATGTAGCTAAGAAATTTCGAGGGAAAACAAAAATACCATGAATCACCGCGTTGGGAACGCAATGACACCTAGAGCTGGGCAGACACATCGCCACGCGCTCGGTGGTGTGTAACCCTATATACAAATCGTGCTCAAGGCGGACGCATCACGATTGCAATGCGAGACGACTGCGGTTCGGCGGCACGATTCGGGGCTTTCTCGGCACGGCGCCTATCGCGTCTGCCACAGAACACCTACATACACGTTTACTTCGCTGCGAAGTCTCTTGGGTGATTCCACGAAAGATCGACACGGGTCCAAAATTTGATATTTTAGATTTCATTTAGTATTTTATATTTCGTGCTCCTCTCACCGGGTAGTCCGAAAGTCAACTTCTTTTTATGATTAACGGCATAACTTACGAGAAAAAAAATCTAACTTCACCAAAACGTAGGCACCAATTTCGTCACCTGTCATTTTCGAAACTTGCTGATGCTATAAAATAACAACTATTTTTGTTTCAAGGAAGATATTTTTTACCTGAAATGCATGGCTAATGAAGAATGAATTCATGAAGTTTCAAGTTTGTAGACTTTAAAAAATAGCCTTTGAAAATGTCTAATTTTGCGACAGTTTAAAATAAGTTACGTATTCCCCATTTTTTTTTCTCCGAAAGTATTGCAAGCAGCGTTTTCAAACTTGACATGTTTTAAGGATATAATGTGGTCATTAGGTACATACATTGTTGCTGCTGTAGGGCAATTGTAAATTTTTATATATTGCCTCAAAATTGTCATTATGGCAAAAGTGTACTCCACTGAAATTAGAATAATAAAGAAACATCATCTTCGATTTTTGTTAAAATCTCATAAATAGACAGCCGAAGGCCATCGTACAGTAATATAGAAAAACATGTTGCATTATTTTGCTTTAGCGACAATATTCGTGGTACAAATCAGAGCTTTTCGAGAATGCGCTGATAAGTTGAGAAATCTAGAAATCGGAACGGAGAAGCGGCAATAAGCTTCTAACGCGAGTAAACGTGACCGCATTTGGTGGAGAAAGGCTGTTTTAGCAGATAGGAGTAACTATATTTAACACGGTATTCTACAGTATCTGAATTCACTCTTATACGTAGAGCACTGAGACTTCTAATATGTGGTGCCTTTCCATTACTGACACACAGATGGAGATGCTGTGACGGCCATTTGTCTGCAACACGTTGGATAAGAGAATTGAACGTTGAATGAGTTCATAAACGATTCATAACAAAATTTTTATCATTTGGGGCACGAAGACTGCCGCAATAGACTGAAGAAAACGATTTAGGCGAAGTTGTCATCCGTCGTCTGCTCTACAGATGAATTGCTGTGCGCCGCATCTCGGAGGCAATGCTTTAGATCATATGCTTCAAAGTAGGGACAAAGATTACGCCTCCCGTAATCTTATCGACAAATCCATTGTGAAACTCATTTTAACGTACTATACTTCAGTTTTGCATTCGCGCTGGGGATACTTGTGCGCAAGTATCCTGGAGACAAGTAGCTGGAGAGAAGTATCCTGGAGACAAGTATTCTGGAGACAAGCTCTGGACTTTGAACTGCGTGTGGCTGGCATATTGTTAATGTCGCAAGTGTCACACCGCACCTTCTCGCACAGTATATAACACAATACACACCCAGCAACAAAGCATACTGGACGAGACACTTGCAAACCACGCTCGATTATCGCTTAACCTGTAAAGCAAACATAGTGTTTGATAAAAAGCGTTGCCAGAAGTGATATTTGCAATCTACACAGTTATTAATCTTGCTATCACAGTGGCTAATAATACATCTATTCAGAAGCATCGAGCAATGATATAGCGGAAATTCCCAACTATCCATGTGGCTAGTGTGCCGCCTAGTTTTATCTCCGCGTGCATACGCGCCCGTATTCGGACGCAGTTTTTGCAAATGCGAAGATAACGTAAAGTGCCCAATCTGCTTCTGTACTTGTCACGGCTTTGAGCGTTTCTTTCAAGTAAATCATCGCATGTATTTGAGCGGATGCACATCGCCGAGAGAGAGAGCATAGTGGGCGTGATAAAGTAGATGTAGTGTCCAGTCCCTCTTGTCAGAGAGCTCAGCGCATGCCTATATGACTGTGACTCTGCCACGCTGCAACTCTGAAGTGTCTCATTGGCGAGGGCACAGTGGGTCAGGCTGTATATATTCGCTCTCACCTTAGTACTCAATACATCGGGTATGGCTTTCCGACTTATAGGCCTAGCCCTCTCTATCTGTTTTCTTATTTTCCAAATTTATACTTCGATCCTTGTTCAGTTTAAGACATACATTATGGAAGTTTCTTTTGCGGCATCCTGAGACAAGAGCCCTACATAAAAATGCTGTTTAGACGATAAGCTACTGTTTTTCTTAAGTTAAAACGAAAGCCAGAATTATACATTGCGCATTATCGCGATATGTGATACTGATGCAGATGTGTGACGCTATAACGAATGAATAGAAACTAACCGTATATTAACAAACGTGGTTTAACGAATTGAACAACTTAAGAAATGAAAATTAGCTTCGAGTCCAAATCAGGCCAATCATTTCACGGGAGGGGTGGGGGGGGGTCACCTGAAGTGACACCATAGAAGGGGGCATGGTCAGAGATTTTTTTATTCTTTCTAGCAGAAAAAAAACTCTTCTTTGCATAAATACTAGCTGCCAATGTGTACTCACAGTGGTTTCGATCATTAGTCCTAGTTGGTGGTCGAAGGTAGCCTACAAGCACCAAAGTGAGGGGCAGGGGTGCTGACAAAGATTTGGGAGGATGGGAGACGATTGCCCCTATCACCCCCTCCCCTCTGGCGCCTCCACTGGTGTCACTTTAGATTTAAAGCTTCCGAATTCTAAAAAAAAAACTCGAACCATGGGAAAACACAGGACAATTAAGCGCCTGTCCTGCGTTCTTACAAGGTTCGAGGTTTTTTTTTTATTTTTTCCTCTCTCTCTTTCTCAGCTGTTGACCCGCAGGTAGCGGGATCGAATCCCGGCTGCGGCGGCTGCAGTTTCGATGGAGGCGGAAATGTTGTAGGCCCGTGTGCTTGGATTTGCGTGCAGGTTAAAGAACCTCAGGTGGTCGAAATTTCCGGAGTCCTTCACTACGGCATCTCTCATAATCATATGGTGATTTTGGGACGTTAAACCCCACAAGTCAATCAATCAATTTTCTTTTTTCTTGCGCTTTAAGGAGCTATATAGATCAGCACCAGGCTTTCTTTAGGTGACATTTGTCAAAAACCACTAGCCGGATCTCAGTGCTTGCTCCTTTTCTGCACGGTGGCAGTCTGCGCACACAACCGCGTGTCAAAGCTTGCACAGGCGGCGACCGCGTCATAAAAGTAGGCGCGAATGAAAATAAACGCGACGCAGACGAAACTGTCCAGTCAGCGGTGCGTCGAACGATCGGTCATCTGAGCGCGCAGCAGCTGCGTTTTCGTCGGAACCCCACGACAACGTCACTGTAGAATGAGTCGCGCTCTCTCTGTTGCATATAAAAGAAAGAGTACTCTAGACATTGACGCTCGAGTATCATGAGGTGTGTTCCGTGACCTTTGTTCAGCCTCTGCTGTACACTGCGTGATGCAAAAGTCGTGGGTCAGCCCCAGCAGGTCGACTAAAGTCAATGAAGTTAAACTTTTCCTCCGCATTTTTGCTGCCGCCGGATGCGTATAGCGTGAGACATGTAAGAAAAGCTAACCAAAAAACCAGCGAATAAAATTAGACTGGTAAAGTACTTCTAGCAAACATCGGTGTTCACTCAGATAAACTATTCCAGCCATTTTTTCACTGCCCGGGTGTTTCGGCTACGCATGCTTTCCAACGATAAGGGTGACCGAGAACCAGGATGCTACATTGAAAGATCTGTTTACTCACCCTTTTCATCTCAGGAAAGCCGGGGACCAATAGTAGGCCTCCGTGATAAGCACGCCGTCACTTTGTTTTGATATTTGCATACGTGGACCATGGCGAAGCCTCTTTTTCCAACGCAGAACTATATAAACTCCCTTGGTGTCTATAGTACGACCGTCGTTTTCGTTACAGACTCGACCAACCTGAAGGGGGTCAAACTTGTCCCCCACTCTCTTAAATGAAGAATCCTTTTGAAGAACATCTGCAAGCATCATCTGCGCCTTAATGAAGAATCTTTGCAAGCACACCTGTTCTTGCAAAGGGTATCTTGTATGTACTGGTACTGAAAAATGGCCATAGAAAGGCACATGTTTGGTGTGATTCAGTAAAAACATGTCGACAAAGCTCCATTGATTCAATTAGGGACACAATGGAATATTAATTGGCGTAGCCGGAGGTACGTGTGGGAACAACCACCACTTCTTCGAAAACTTCTCAGTGGAGCATGTCTATAAGTACACACGCATGCAAACGCATGCAAGAACATAGAAAAAGTATGGCTGATCCCCCCCCCCCCCCGCAAGACAAAATTGTGGCTGCGCTACATCTGGAACTAGTAACTTCAATACGTGTGTACGGCAGAGTTCCTTATCGATTTTCTCCCGCTGAAAAGGATACAGTTGTGTCTCGGAAGAAATCGTATGCACCTCCGACCCATCTCTATATTATATATATTTTTTGCTCGCTTCCATATGCGCCGATGCTTATACTACAACATGAGCAGCTTTTGGTTAAATATTGCTGTTTTTGTGGTCTTACGGCCGTATACAGCTATTGGAGGCCCGAAACGCAAGATGAGTCCTAACTCGACCTTCGGGCCGCTCAAAATCGGCTCACGGCGCATGTGCGACGCAGCCGTGATTATGAGGTTCGCAGGAAGGGAGTTTGCGTTCGCTATTTTGTTACAGACGGGCGAAATAGGTTATTGTACCTTCGAACCAACAACCGACGTGATGCGATAATGCTTTTAAGTGCGAATGCGCTTTATAAGCGACCCTGAATCCGCCGTCCGCGGTGAGCCTCCTTCTCTCCCCTAGCAACGGCGTGAGGAGCGGAGAGAAGGGTGTGTAGCAACGGCACACCGACGTCACACACAACGTGATTGCGCGCGCTCCGCCCTCCGCTCCACGACTTGCTCGAGATCGGCAAGTCGTCCTAGGTATGGATCCATCGCAGGCATCAACCTCGAGTGCGATACCTCCAATAACGAGTACAACGCAATCGAATGCGAGCATTGCACGCGTTATTGCAGATGTCGCGCCGGTTGAAGACAGGGCAGCGCGGCGAAGGGCCCGTGATGCCGAGCGCAAGCGGGCGAAGCGGGCCGCGGACATAAACATCATTATAGTGCCAATTTACTCTCACACATACGCGTAAACTCACCAAGGTTTCCCGAGGGGGTCTAATGGTTCCTGGGAATCGCAATGTGATCATACGGGGGAGTTTACGTTAACTCACTTGCGAATGCCAACGGATTTTAACTTTACTCCCCATCATAGCATCACCCCGTGCATTCGCACTTAACCATGTTCATCCTCGGGGAAATGCTTGGGGTTTTTTTTATTGTGTGCAGGGTTCACGCGCTGTTCCGTCTATGGGCATCGGCAGAATTTTTTTTGGGTGGTTCAAGGCCGTGTCACATAGCAGAGTAAGGTCACTGTTGTGTTTGGGTGGAGACTAAGTCCTAATGTGGCCTTGGAGGGGGGGGGGGGGGTGCCCCTTTGGCACCACCGCCTGTTAACACTCATGATTCCTCCAGCATAATCGAAATAACGAGAGAAAAAAAATGGCAGCGTATCCCCGGGGTGAATGATGGAGAGTGGGGCGAAGCATCCGTCCGTGCATTCATTCTTGCTTCCGTCCGTTCATTTGTCCGTCTGTGTGACCATCCGTGCGTCCATCCCCCCGTCCGCGCGTGCATCTATTCATGCGTTCACACGTCCATCCATGCATCCGCCCCTGCGTCCGTCCATGCGTCTATCCGTCCATGCAGCCATCCGTACTTCCGCCCATGCATCTGTTGGTGTGTCCGCTCGTCCATCTTGTCAACACTCCAAGCACCACCATCTCTCATCTTTTCATCATATATGCGTCCGTCTGTGTGACCGTCCGTGCGTCCATCCGCCCGTCCGTGCATGCGTCTGTTCGTAGGTCCACACATCCATCCGTGCGTCCGTCGCGGCGTTCAGACATGCATCCGTCCCTGCATCCGCCCATGCATCCATCCGTCCGTGCAGCCATCCGTGCGTCCGTCCATGCATCTGTATGTGTGTACGTTCGTCCATTGGATTGGATAAACATTTACTTGGTCTTCCAAAACACAGCCCCGCCGCGGTGGTCTAGTGGCTAAGGTACTCGGCTGCTGACCCGCAGGTCGCGGGTTCGATTCCCGGCTGCGGCGGCTGCATTTCCGATGGAGGCGGAAATGTTGTAGGCCCGTGTGCTCAGATTTGGGCGCACGTTAAAGAACCCCAGGTGGTCGAAATTTCCGGAGCCCTCCACTACGGCGTCTCTCATAATCATATGGTGGTTTTGGGACGTTAAACCCCACAAATCAATCAATCATCAATCTTCCAAAACACAGATCATTGTGTTGTGGGCAGCTCCCACGTGGGGACTGAGATGCCAAGCTTCTCAGCCACCTCGCGGGCTTGGTGGACAGCTCAGAGCTGATCTGCCAAGGACGAGTTGCGGATTGCCGCCTCCCATCTGGCAGAGGTGATGTTCGATAAATGAGCGAATTTGGTACACTGACAGAGCATATGTTCTAATGAAGCTATTTCCCCACAATGTGGGCAAAGATTACTTGGACCACCTCGATTTCATAGTATATACTAGTTCACTGCATTCATGACACTGCGTCACAATGCTCGCTAAACCTTTCTAAAACCAAGGAGGTTACGCCCAGAGAGTATACCCTAGCAACCCTTTCTTGTCCGATAGTGCTCAATCTGCATGCCAATGGCTGCTAATTAGGAAATAGGGACAAGAGAATTAGGCTTTTAGTTAACGCGCAAGCTCTGAATTTTTTATTGTTGAACAACGTACAGGAGAAATCTCCCACCAGCACCACCTTGCAGGTCAAAGCGTAAGACTGGTTACGCACTACGACGAGGGACGAACGGGTGGCACTGTAAGGAGCTTCGCCAGTAAAAATTGGCGAGTATGTTTTGCCGCACAAGATACAGTTGCGCACTACCGAAGCAACCACTATAGTCGACGGTCGCACACGTAACGGCCATAAATTGTCACATTAAAATTGGTTTATCCGCCGAGATAGCGAGCTGTGTAGTAGGGAGCCAACGTCGCCAGCGTTGCGACGTTTCTAGCGGGAGCCGGCGACACGTCCGTTATCGCAGGGACATTTGGTCGACAATACGAGCTTCGAGATTGCACAAGACAACCGCAGACAAAGCTGTCCTGTTTTTTTCTTTATCTCGTTGAAAGTGGGGACAGGCAGACTTCGAATAGACCTACGTGACGTGGTCCCCCCTCCTCTCTCTTTCCCCTTATCACCTAAAGCACCCTTGTGTTGCGATCTTTTCTCCACTCTGGTCAGGCGATACTGCAGCAAGAAGGCGTTGACATGAGCGACTAACAGCGCGTGTTGTGTGTTGGGATATTGGTGATCGTGCTAATGTCTGAAAACGGATGTCGCGTTGCTAACTTCCACTGTGGCTACATTCCTCTTCAGCACCCTATCGCGAGTACTGGCACATCGTTAACGGAGGTGCAGTAACCTTTAGAACCTATCTCGAACTGTGAGACAAAAGTTACCCACACATACAAAAAAGAAAAAAAATTGGCTAATCCCACGTGCAGTGGGAATCGATGATATGCGAACCAGGAATGAGAAATGTTGATATGTCAATTTAAAATCAGCCCAATTTTACCCGGTGGAGATAAATGATGCCACACATAACTTCCATGTCATGATTATCATGTTTGGATGTGTCGTTTATCTTCGTCATCTATTCACGTCACGTGATACAAAATTTAGTATATGTGGAGCTAGCGAAACGACCACGAGCACGCTGTGAGCGTAGTTTGTCGTCATGTTCCTACATGACACGCGTGTCAGGATTATCATGTTTGGACCAGTCATATATTTTGTCATCCATTGACGTCATGTAACACCAAATTTGGTATATGTGAAGCTATAAAAACGGCCGCGAGCGCATCATGAAGGGCCCAATATACTAGCGTTGACGATGGGCACAGCGACGCTACGTTAGCAAAACTCGAGCACAGTCTGACGCCAGGCGCGACCAGCGTCCGCCAGCGCAGCCCGACGAGACCGGCGCAAAATGCGACATGCTGCATCTCGCGCCGATGCCTTAGAGTAACATTACTTTATGCCGATGCGTTACCCAGACTACACTGCGTCTCCCTGTTTTCGTGACGGAGGGATGCCGGAAGTGCTCAAACGCGCATGTGTCAAAGCAACGCAGTGCGGCGCGCCTGAGAGTATATGGCAGGACCGGCGCCTGGCGTGGCAACGCCGGCGTGACGTGACGAAATAAACGCCGGCCAGCACGCGCCGGCGTTCATGTCAAAATGTATTGGCACATTGACTGTGGCATGTAGTCATGTTCTCACATGACACGCATCTCATGATTATTATGTTTGCACCAGGTCACATACAGTAAGTGACTGGTACAAACATAATAATCATGAGATACGTGTCATGTAACAACATGACTACATGCTACGCTCATGATGCGCATGCGGCGGTATGTCCCATACCCTCGTCATCCCTTGGTGTCCCGTAACACCAAATTTGGCATATGTGAAGCTAGCGCGACGGCCGCGAGCGCATCATGATTGCGGCATGAAGTCATGTTGTTACATGACACGCATGTCATGATTATCATGTTTGGATGTGTCATTTACTTACGAGGTCCGTTCGCGTCGCGTAATACCGAGTTTGGTACATGTGAAGCTAGCGAACGCGAGCGCATCATGAGTCATGAGTGTAGCATGTAGTGATGTTGTTACATGACACGCATCCCATTTTTATCATGTTTGCACCGGCATCATACCTTGGTCATCCATTCACGTCCCGTAATACAAAATTTGGTATAAGTGAAGCTAGCGAAACGGCTGCCAGCGTATCATGAGTGTGGCATGTCGTCATGTTGTTACATGACACGCATCCCGTGTTTATCATGTTTGCACCAGCGTCATACCTTCGTCATCCATTCGCGTCCCGTAATACAAAATTTGGTATAAGTGAAGCTAGCGAAACGGCCGCCAGCGCATCATGAGTGTAGCTTGTAGTCATGTTGTTACATGACACGCATCCCATGTTTATCACGTTTGCACCAGCATCATAGCTTCGTCATCCATTCGCGTCCCGTAATACAAAATTTGGTATAAGTGAAGCTAGCGAAACCGCCGCCAGTGCATCATGAGTGTGGCATGTAGTCATGTTACATGACACGCATCTAATGATTATCATGTTTGCACCAGCATCATACCTTCGTCATCCATTCACGTCCCGTAATACAAATTTTGGTATGTCAAGCTAGCGAAGCGGCCGCCAGCGCATCATGAGTGTAGCATGTAGTCATGTTGTTACTTGACACGCATCCCATGTTTATCATGTTTGCATCAGCATCATACCTTCGTCATCCATTCACGTCCCGTAATACAAAATTTGGTATAAGTGAAGCTAGCGAAACGGCCGCCAGCGCATTATGAGTGTAGCATGTAGTCATGTAGTTACATGACACGCATTCCATATTTGTCATGTTCACACCAGCATCATACCTTCGTCCTCCATTCACGTCCCGTAATACAAAATTTGGTATAAGTGAAGCTAGCGAAACGGCCACCAGCGCATCATGAGTGTGGCATGTAGTCATGTTACATGACACGCATCTAATGATTATCATGTTTGCACCAGTCACATACCTTCGTCATCCATTCACATCCCGTAATACAAATTTTGGTATAAGTGAAGCTTGCGAAACGGCCGCCAGCGCATCATGAGTGTAGCATGTAGTCATGTTGTTACATGACACGCATCCCATGTTTATCATGTTTGCACCAGCATCATACCTTCGTCATCCATTCGCGTCCCGTAATACTAAATTTTGTATAAGTGAAGCTAGCGAAACGGCCGCCAGCGCATCATGAGTGTGGCATGTAGTCATGTTACATGACACGCATCTAATGATTATCATGTTTGCACCAGTCACATACCTTCGTCATATATTCACGTCCCGTAATACAAAATTTGGTATAAGTGAAGCTAGCGAAACGGCCCTGAGCGCATCATGAGTGTAGCATGTAGTCATGTTGTTACATGACACGCATCCCATGTTTATCATGTTTGCACCAGCATCATACCTTCGTCATCCATTCACGTCCCGTAATACAAAATTTGGTATAAGTGAAGCTAGGGAAACGGCCGCCAGCGCATCATGAGTGTAGCATGTAGTCATGTTACATGACACGCATCTAATTATTATCATGTTTGCACCAGTCACATACCTTCGTCGTCCATTCAAGTCCTGTAATACAAAATTTGGTATAAGTGAAGCTAACGAAACGGCCGTCAGCGCATCATGAGTGTAGCATGTAGTCATGTTGTTACATGACACGCATCCCATGTTTATCATGTTTGCACCAGTCACATACCTTCGTCATCCATTCACGTCCCGTAATACAAAATTTGGTATAAGTGAAGCTAGCGAAACGGCCTCTAGCGCATCAGGAGTGTAGCATGTAGTCATGTTGTTACATAGCACGCATCCCATGTTTATCATGTTTGCACCAGCATCATACCTTCGTCATCCATTCACGTCCCGTAATACAAAATTTAGTATAAGTGAAGCTATCGAAACAGCCGCCAGCGCATAATGAGTGTGGCATTTAGTCATGTTACATGACACGCATCAAATGATTATCATGTTTGCACCAGTCACATACCTTCGTCATCCATTCACGTCCCGTAATACAAAATTTGGTATAAGTGAAGCTAGCGCAACGGCCGCGAGCGCATCATGAATGTAGCATGTAGTCATGTTCTTACATGACACGCATCCCATGTTTATCATGTTTGCACCAGCATCATACCTTTGTCATCCATTCACGTCCCGTAATACAAAGTTCGGTATAAGTGAAGCTAGCGAAACGGCCACCAGCGCATCATGAGTGTGGCATTAGTCATGTTACATGACACGCATCCCATATTTACCATGTTCGCACCAGCATCATACCTTCGTCATCCATTCACGTCCCGTAATACGAAATTTGGTATAAGGGAAGCTAGCGCAACGGCCGCGAGCGCATCATGAGTGTAGCATGTAGTCATGTTGTTACATGACATGCATCCCATGTTTACATGTTTCCACCGGCATCATACGTTGGTCATCCATTTACGTCCCGTAATACAAAATTTGGTATAAGTGAAGCTAGCGAAACGGCCGCCAGAGCATCATGAGTGTGCCATGTAGTCATGTTACATGACACGCATCTAATGATTATCATGTTTGCACCAGTCACATACCTTCGTCATCCATTCACGTCCCGTAATACAAAATTTGGTATAAATGAAGCTAGCGCAACGGGCGCGAGCGCATCATGAGTGTAGCATGTAGCCATGTTGTTACTTGACACGCATCCCATATTTACCATGTTCGCACCAGCATCATACCTTCGTCATCCATTCACGTCCCGTAATACAAAATTTGGTATAAGTGAAACTAGCGCAACGGCCGCGAGCGCATCATGAGCATGGCATGTAATCATGTTGTTACATGACACGCATGTCATGATTTTCACGTTAGGGTGTGTCGCTTGTGTTCGCCATACAATCAATCATTCATACCATACCAGTTTTGTAACATGCCATGTGAACGAAATCACCGCAAGAGCTGCAAGACCATCAAATGTAAATCATTACATTCATGACATAAATGTCATGATTTTCATGTTATGACTAGAAAAATTTGTTCATACAATAATGTTATACCATACCAAGTTTGGTATTGATACCATTTTTGAAACGGCCAGGAGAGCGAAAAGTCGTAGGCGGCAGATCGATCGATCGAGATAGATAGATAGATAGATAGATAGATAGATAGATAGATAGATAGATAGATAGATAGATAGATAGATAGATAGATAGATAGATAGATAGATAGATAGATAGATAGATTCACTCAAGGTCGCCGAAGTTCGCTAAAAAAAGCTTCGCATTTAAAAACCGCCCGTTTAAATGCCACAGATCCTGCTTGTATTTACCTTTTGTTTCCGGGTTGAACCTATTTTAAATGATACGGAGTCGTCTTGCATTCAACCAGATTGTTCAGTTGGGTGCCGCAACAATTAGCACGGAGTTGGCAAAAGAGAAAAAAAAAGGACAGCTGCCTAAACTTTCATGGACAAAAAGAAAAAAAAATTGCAGAAAGAGCTTTGCGCCTACTACATGGCCGACGCACTAGTTTGCTTTGTTTATTTCTATCCCATTGCCGGTGCTCTCTTCAAACCGTTTCCTTCTCCCATGCCGGGAAACGGACTCCCATCCACAGAGCGACACTTCTGTCTCTACAGGCTGTAACGACGAGATTGCGTTCATGCCTAGGCAGCAATGAGACGTGACAACGTGAAATGACAAGTGACTTTAATAAAAAGTCGGATTTTAGAATCAGAAACAACTGATCACCGACACACCTACGATCAAAAAAGAACCATTCATTAGCCCACGATGCATACAATCGGGAGCGTGCCCAGCGCAATGTCGATGGCCGTATTTCGATACCCTCCACCGGGCTACTGGCGTCCGAGTTGCCTTCAAAATATGTAACAATGTCCATTGCGCTTCACGACACGGGACACACTGAACCATGCCTGTGTATTCAGGCATGTCGGGACGGCTTTAAGCTCTCCCATAGTAGAGTACGCTGTGCTCTAAATCGTTACCCCCTTTTTCTAATCCCCCCCCCCCCCCCCCTCACGACACGGGACGGCTTTAGGCTCTCCCATTGTAGAGTACTTAGTGCTCTGAATCGTTAACCACTCTTTTTAACCTCACTACCTTACGGTGTTCGAAGGGACGGCTTTCAGCTCTCCCATAGTAGAGTCAGGGGGGTGAAACTTCGCGGTTTTTCATCCCGTGACCGCAGCGATCCTAACGTTTGGGGGCTGTACTTCTAAATGAACGTTCTTGTTCTATTTTATAGTTATTACTAGGTTACTCATTAACTCCGGAGTTTTTACTACACAAGTGAACCTAAAGGTTGCAGTTCGAGATTTCGAAAAGAAGAGCGCCACCCGAAGTGGAAAACGGGAACTGTGCAGTCGTCCTATCTCTCACGGCGAAAAAGGGGCGTTTCTTTTCGCGCGTCCATGTATGCTACAGCCTGCGGTGTCCCAAAGGCCGCTTTTACCGCTGTAAAGTTTGTTTTAGCGAAACCCATGCAAGATTCAGCCAAACAGGCGCATCCATGGATTCTCGCCGTCATCACAAATCGTGCTGCGCTGAGTGGTGTCGAAATCTTCACGACACACCGGCATAAAATGCTTTCGGATCCCGGCAGACGAAAGGTACGATCTGCATGCTGCTCATTTTGTCTTTCTACGCTTGCACGGCATATCAGGATGCGGTTGCTGCAGTAGCTGTGTAATATAATTGAGCTACACGTACATGATTTATTCATTACATTCTGATTGTCTGCTTTTCGGCTTCAATTATACATGACATGCACGGCAGAGCATCTGGAAATTATTTCAGCGAATACATTTGCTACGCACGATTGTTTATACTTGCGTTTTCAATTTAATGCGTTTCGATCGTGCATTGCATTTCGATGTTGCACTTTGGCTCAAGGCAATGCAAGGCATGTCACAAATGTATTTGTAGCAGAACATACAGTAACTAATAGAACAGTGTAAGCTTATCCGCACTCTTTATTACCTTTTGATTGCCTGCGTTCAGTCTGTTCTCGTTGCATGCGTTATTATTATTATTGAATATTATCAGCCTATTTATGTCCATAGCTGGAGGAAGGCGATTCCCATAATATTTTGGCTATAAGGGAGGGTCCATATACGTTCATAGCATGTGTTGTTAGTACTATGTTAATTAAGTACTGAGTACATAAATTATTACACTTGCGAGTTTAGACGGATGTTATTACATTATTGCGTTTCAATTGTGTGTTTTCATTTTGGCCTCACGTAAATCCACGGCATATTGCAGAGGAATTTAGCAATAAATTTATAAAGTAATAATTTGTAATGTATACTTCAATTTCACGTTTTCAGTTTCAGCCTTAAGTACAATTACGATATATTTACAAGAATGCAATTGCAGCTAAAAGCCCATAAATAATTGGACAATGTAAACTTACATGTTCTACTAATTTATTACCGGTTTTAATAAGGTTTTTATGAAATATTTGCAGCAGGGCGCGAGAAATACCCGAGGAATACGCAGTGCGCGAGGGTATATATGTACGAATAGTTGTCTAGAGATTTTGGTGTGGGATCATTGCTATTGTCTGCAAAAATATATTTTGAATTAGGAGGAAAGCTGGGGTCGTTGCCACCAAACATTACTATCGCGCAAGTAGAAGCATGTATCCACGTCTCTTAATAATAAAGACAGATTTTATTTTAAAGTTTACTTTCAGGATTGCTATCACAAGTCGTTTGGTTACAAAAATTCAATTAAGGAAGGAAGATAAGAAATGTATCAAATAACGCTTACTTCGAATAAAGATGCCAGTTTTCACTCAAAGCTATCCATCTACGCCTGAAAACAGAAATAAATCCATTCTAACCCAAATACTACACACGCACACATTGATTTTCCAGATCTCGCGCTTGGCTTCAGTATGCGAGATGGCAGGACCTGGCTCATTTACCACCTCATCAGATCTACAGCGCTACCGCCTGTGCTCTGCCCATTTCACCAGCAGAGACTACGCAGACCCTGGACAGACAAGGCTGCTAAGATGTGCTGTGCCAACAGTTTCCATCTTTTGCGATGGGCAGACACACGTCGAAAGTCCAGGTGGGAATACTGTAAAGTGATCATACAACAGCACAAACTTTCATGCCTCTACATCTATTTACAGAAATGTCTTAATACTCAATATGTGTACCTGTCCGAGTTATCATGACTCAGTATTTTTAAGATTCTCGCGCAGATTACACCAACAATACCAACGCATGGTGTACACAGCATCCATGGATTCGCCGGCATGATTTTGCTGGTAGATATAACTAGCTAAATAAAAAATTCGCCGGCTTCACAATCGTTAAATTTAGAGCAAACGTCTCACTACATGTAACCTCCTCGATTCTGATCCAGTTGTCTCTGCTATTTTACCCATGGCGTAGCGTTTTACAGGAAAAGGCGAAAATGACCTCATAACTTGAGAGAGTACTCCATGTGGCGCGTTATCAGCTATTTCGCACATGGCGAGTGAGTAGCGGCCAACTTGGTGTCGCTGTTAACACAATTGCGCAATAGCTCTGACAGTGGGAGCAACAGAACTGGCCTTTTACAAATATATATATATTCTACGACACCCTCGTTCAAAGTCGCTTTTAAAATTAAGAATCCAAAAGGTACTTTATTTTTATTAGCTTTATTATTACAAAATTACTTTTATTTTCAATGGGCCAAATAAGTGTAATTGGCAAGAATTCGGTTACGCGCTAGGTCATCACGGGCACCACGATGTTAACCTGTTCTAGGCACCTCGCATTAAGATTTTTAAAATATTGGTTTAGGATAGTTGGGACACCCATATATTTAGTGAGTGACACGTAGCGTTCTCTTTTTGTGTGTTTGCACTTTTTTGATTACTCGTACTGAGACATAATACGCAAGGAGACCAATTAATAGTGAGAAAACGCCTTGAGTGATTGTAATTGCAAATATTTAATGTGACGCCTAATACCAGCTGCATGTATGTCACGCCGAAATCTGTGCTCCGCCAATTTCTCTTCACAGGCTCTCCTCGGCCCGCGAATACCACTACGATGCCCGCTCACAGCGCCGATGAAGGAGTTCAACAGGCTGAGCCCCCATGTACGCAAATTGGATTGCTCTCTAAGCTCTTTAAAACTATTCCAGATAAATTAATGCCCTGCAGCTATCGTTTTAATGTCACGTACCATTTAACAGATCCTAAAGTGCACTGGGGTGTCAGCTGGGCGACCTAGTTCATTGCTAGGGGACGAGAACCAGAGCGATGTATACCGAAAGGCAGTACGAGACGAGTGCTTGTCCGATCCCTTTCTTGCTTGTTTGTTGCCTCCTAAGAGGGATTAGTGCCCCGCCGCGGTGGTCTAGTAGTTAAGCCTTTGTGCACCTCTTTGCAAGGATTCGCCTGTTGTGGCATATTCGCTTCGTGAACATCTCCTTGGCTAAACAACGCACCAGAAAATCTGCTGCAGCACGAAAAATGCGGAAGTTTTTGTAACTTTTAAGATTCTGTTTGCATATTTGAGGTCTTGAAAAACTGAGCGCTCAGAAAACACGGACGACAAAAAGACACACATTTGCGCAAAAGTAGGCGCTACTTCCATACTTTTGAGTCACCGCTATTTCTATAGCTGAGGTCACCATTTTCTGCCTCTTAAGTGGACATGTGTGTGTACTATTTATCTGCTTGTATTTTTTTTGTTTTTTTTCATTAAGCAATATAGGTATGTTACGCTGAAGAAAGCATAAACCCTTCGTGTTATTTTATGAGAACACTCTATAGTGGCTTCAGTATTTTGTAAATTTTTGCTTAAGGTTTTATAAAGAAACCTGATGCTGAATAGAAAATGTAGCAATGTCTAACTCCGGTACCTTATGGTTTTTGTATCATTTCCTCTTGCATCCTAAGTGTGCGGTGTGCCGTATTATCTTGTCCCACTCATGGGATGATTTTATATCGGGTTACGTGCTGTGAACTTGTGTATAGTTATTACTGTTTTTCTTTTGTCTTTGTATATACGTATGTGCGGCAATGTGCACTGGATTGATACTAGGTTATTAGCATGCTGGCATGTGCGGTCCACTTTTGTATGCGACCAAAAACGTAAAACATTCAAGTTGTATTTGTACTGCATAAACCGTACGTTTAGGCAATAAAACATTCAAACAAACTCTGCTATTTATTCTTGTCTAATTTATGTGTACACGTAAACAAAAACAACGTCTTACTTAGAATAAATAGTGCACAAATAGGTGGATGGGCAGACCATCAATCAGAACGCAATGATGGCCGTTTTCATCATGTGGCGGGTTGCGCAACAGGAAGAAGGTCGCGTGCTCGCCATCTGAATACCTTCCACTCGCTCAATTTGGCTTGCTGGTGCATCCCAATTGAATTTGGCGCTGAATCCCCTCCCTCGCCACTCAGATCCTCAGTCCTCTTCAAGATGGCGTCCCACAGTGCATGTCTGCAATGCGCCGCCATGTTTTCGTACCGCCACCAAACACCAGGCGTTTGTCCGGCGCTGCGAGCGAATATCGCGTTCCATGGAGGGTATAGGAAGTTTCACTCCCCTGGTAGAGTACCCTGTGCTTCAAATCGTTACCTCCTTTTTCTAATCACCCCCCCCCCGAATCTCCCCAATGGCCTCTCCTACCGGCCCGCGGGACGGCTGATGCTCTCCCATAGTAGAGTACCGCGTGCTCTAAATTGTGAACGTAATAAACGCACGGGATGGCTTTACGGTCCCCCATGGTAGAGTACCAAAAATCGTGAACCACTTTCTCTAAACACATGACCCCACACAGGTTCCTATAAGGATCTTGTTGAGGAACGGTCAGTTGGTTTATCATTCCTCATCCTCAGTTTCCAAATTAAGTAGTTGAATACGAACTGCCCCGACTGCTGCTTTTTTCTCCTCCAAAAATAAACGGACTTGCGAATTCAACATCCTCTTGACAACTCTGCCTGCGTCCTTTACCGTTGGGACACGCTTGCAGTTTGACAATGAACGATTACGAGCTCGCCTGAGTTGAGCTTTATTGCGGCGGGAAAATCATAACTGTCACGAGATAACAGCGTTTGTACCTTAGAGAGAGAGAGAGATAATGCCCCGCGTAGCACTTAACTCACCAAGAGAAACATCGAAAACACGTACCACCCAGGGAAATGTCACAATTTGTCTTTATTATCTTTTCGTCCCCGCTTATTTTGACACAGCCGATATACATACATGTACTATACGCGCGCACACACAGACAAAATCAAGGCGAAGAAAGAATATAACGATGACAAAATGTATTTTGGTGAGTACATTATATGTACAACTTCACAGGACATCGAAGAAAATAAAAATGGCGCCGGAGGCCCAACTTCGTGTCGCGGAAAGATGGACTCAATTGTATACACACAGCTGCTTCCACGTTTACGCACCATGTACACACTTCATCCTGGAAAATAAATGCTTGTACGAGTCACTCATGAATGTATGTATATATATCTGCATATATATCTGAATATATATATTTGACAGCAGTGTTTACGCAGACTACTATGCGCCTCGCTCACTGTAGAAGACTCTACGAATCAATTGGCGCGTCACGGTAACAGTAAAAACCGCGTCTAAATATTGAAATACCGCTTGATCGAGCATTTCTTGAACAGATGTGTTCAGATCAACGAACACTCGCGAAACCCGAATGCTCCAGCAAGCCGATGCGCGTTTCCGTTACAGACTTTCAATATAGCGAACTTTCTTGAGGTCCCTTGGATTTCGATCGGTCGAAGTTCTGCCGTTTCTTCGACGCACGCGCGCTAAAGGTCCATCCTGTCAACAACCACATCTTTTTAAAACTCCGGCTACTGTAAACACACTTATATGAATTCGTCTTACTCGTGGTTATAAATGACGACGGCCATAGCTACAAACTCTTCGTCTAAGGCCTATATTCACACAACATGATGCTACCGTAACTATAGGACGCCATACGGTATCGCTATAGTATACTACGTTTATTAGTTTCCTGCTTTAGTAACGCAATGGACACTCTAAATTTTAAGCGGATCTACAGATTCATAACTATAAAGCAGTAGCCCCGAAACATCAGCAGCTTAAGTTATATTTCGCGCAAAACCACCGTCCTAAAAGAACGCAATTGCCCGAATATATATATATTGATTCTACGTTGTGTGGAGGTGTATACATCATTCCATGGAAGCGGCTTGAGCCGATATAGGAGACCGGAAACTGAACTTCTTCGTTTAAGAATTGTCTAAGAAAAGGCTGATCCGCGGCTTTCCTCGCGACGTTGACGGTGTTTGTCACAAGTTTGGTGTTAAATAGAGAACTGTCTCTTATACGTGAAAAGTCCGCGTTCAAAGTGAATGCATAACCTTCATTCGTTGAAGAACGAACGACCTGCCAACATTTCTATTATCAATATAAAACGAGAGATTATTTCGGGAAGGCCAACGACCGATGCATCTAATCATATTTCGAGAGCCAGAAGATCAACCATTGCGCAGGACCTGAAGGACAATTTACATGACGGACGCTTACTTAGCTGCACAACTACAGACAGATTTAATTCAACGCGAGCGTTGAATATGCATTTTTTGTGTGTCATTGTTAGTGCAAAAATAGTCCGTATATTATACTCTTTCAAAAGTATAAGACCGGCTTAAATTGCGGAGTTATGACAAAACCGCCGGAATCGTGTCATTCAACTACCGTCATAGCTTAACTTGGCAGTGCGCGCTAACACCTGTTGTACTCTTGTTCCGCGCCTATGGCTTAAATAGCGAGGCGTTGACTTCGCGCATCCAGAAAGCGCATGCCTAGTGTAGCTAAGAAATTTCGAGGGAAAACAAAAAGATCGTGAATCACCGCATGGGAACGAAACGACACCTAGAACTGGGCAGACATATCTCCACGCGCTCGGCGGTGTGTAACCCTATACACAATTCGTGCTCAAGGCGAGCGCATCACGATTCCAATGCGAGACGACTGCGGTTCGGCGGCACGATTCGGGGCCTTCTCGGCACGGCGCCTATCGCGTCTGCCACAGAACACCTACATACACGTTTACCTCGCTGCGAAGTCTCTTGGGTGATTCCACGAAAGGTCGACACGGGTCCAAAAGTTGATATTTTAGATTTCATTGAGTATTTTATGTTTCGTGCACCTCTCACCAGGTAGCCCGAAAGTCAACTTCTTTTTATGATTACCGGCATATCTTACGAGAAAGAAAATATTGCCACTAGTACAAGTTCTGAAAGTATTATTTGCACAGATGCTGGCATGCTAGTATGTGCCGCTGTTCAGAAGAGGACAAAGATGGGCGTGCATAGAAAAACAATAGAATACTTACAGTTCAAACTTTCTTAAAAATATACAATTCGCCTCTGCGACAAGCTTCATACGTTTTTATTCAAGAACCAACCGCATTCTTTGGAACACATAGGTCTAGACTACACTCCCCTCAGATTAGGTTCGTACAAGCGTTGATAGAGCCTCTCAATGTAAATATTTATCAGATTGGCATAACGAAGACGCCTAATTCAAGACTTGAAATTGAATGTGATGATATTTTCCCCTCTAATGCGAAACAACTGCCCCTTCAATATTTAAATACTCGGTTAAAGGATTACTTGACTCATCTGTCCATAAACAACATTATTGCGACGGATGCATCCGTATTGAACGAAAAGGCTGGAATAGGCATCTTTTGTACTTCTCTCCACTGGTCTTTCTCAGTTCGATTACCAGATTACACGCCTATATTCATCGCTGAATTATTTGCTATAATTCTAGCGCTTCGTAAACTTCCTGCAAACGAATCAGAAGCGGTCATACTTACCGATTCTCTCTCAGTATGCACTGCACTATCTACAGCAAAAAATGTGACATTATTGAGTATGATTAGCAGTTTATTACCAGAAAACCTAAAAATATTTCACTTGCTATGGATACCTGGCCACTGCGGGATTTATCCAAATGAGATGGCAGACTCGTTAGCCAAAGCATCTTTAAGCGGACCACTCTTACCTATTTTACCTGATTTCGCCTACGTAACAGCACTCAGATATAGAAATTCTTGTTTGCACAAAGACATAGAAAAATTATCATTGGATAAAGTCAGAGACTTCGTACATCTAAGATATTGCTGGAACAAACAGTGATGTGTATCTCGGCAGTTAGAAATTACAATCACCAGATTACGATGCAGAATTCCGCATCTGAATTACTACCTACATAAAGCTGGACTAACAGCATCTCCGTTGTGTCTCTTTTGCAAGGAATCGGAATCAATAGATCATTTCTACTTATCGTGTCAACGTTATGCTTATCAAAGGAAAAGATACCTGGTCGAACCAATTGAGAAGCTAGGTTTAAAAATACCCGTGGAACTAACTAATTTTATCCTTCGGAGGGATTACATTAAATTATAGCCACAGGGAAGTTTTCTCTGCTGTGTGCGAGTACATAAGGGCAACAAAGAGATTACCCTGTTAGCCTATTGTTATTATCTACGACTACGAGACTACCTGAATGCCTGAATTAGCACACGTGATGATCCTGCCGCCCGGTTCATGGCCGATCCCCCTCTGTGGGCGAGTGCCAGCAAAGCTGAAGGTTCATCATCATACTGCCGTTGTTCGAATCGGTTTGACGTCCTTGTGTGCCGTTATCTACAGGTTACAGTTACGGTGTAACGTGACACTGGTGGAAGCGCTGGGTAATAGTCTATGCACTGTTACCACGAGGAAGATCTCGGCCCCAACATCGACGCCTTGGTAGAAACAGCCAACCTTCGACGCAGTCGGTGGCAACTAGGCCTACCACCCCAATTCGGCCCTCTTCCGGAACGCTCCATAACCATGGCAAGTGCGACAACTGCAAGCCAGACTGAACAGACTGCGACTCCAGCCAGCTCCATGGCCACGAGCCCCTCGAACCCCAAAGCCCTTCCATGGGGAGCCCTACGAAGACGTTGAAGACTGGCTGGACCAATATGATCGAGTCGCCGTCGCCAACGAGTGGGACGAGCACCGGAAACAGCGGTATGTCTGTTTCTACCTGGAGGATTCGGCGCGTATTTGATTTGAGAACCACGAGGCCACCCTGACAACCTGGCCGGTGTTTTGCACTCAGCTGCGGAACACGTATGGTAGCGCCGACCGGAAAGAACAAGCTGAAGGTCTCCTCAATTCTCGCAATCAAAGACCAAACGAAAGCGTGGCCATGTTCGTTGAGGAGATGTCTCGTCTGTTCCGTCGAGCGGATTCTGCAATGACGGAAGACTAAAAGGTACGCATTCTTATGCGGGTTGTCAAGGAGCAGCTGTTTGCATGACTTGTACGAAACCCACCAGCTACCGTAGCGGAACTCTTTCGTGAAGCGACGACAATGGAGCGAATGCTAAGACAGCGGTCTTCGCAGTATGAGCGGTCCGACAACCTTGCATGTTGGTCAGCACCCTTGATAACACCCGATGTCACGAGCGTGAGAGACCTTGCTGAGCTAGTTCGTAGCATTGTACGAGACGAGCTGCAAAAGCTCCACGCAGTGCCTTCACAGCCTCAAGTGGCTGCTCTGACAGACGTCATCCGTGAAGAGGTGCGGCAGCTGGAACGACCATTAGCACCACCTCCAATCGAAGCTCCTCTGCTAACGTATGCGGAAGCTGTACGTACTCCTGCACCGGCAGCCAGCTATTTCCCCCGAACGACTAGCCTGCAGACGCCACAGCACTTCTCCGGCGGGTCACGCTATGAAAACCAACGACCGACCAGCCTGCCGACGCCGCAGCACTTCTCGGGCCTGCCGCACTACGAAAACCAACTACCGACTTGCCTGCAGATGCCGCTTCTCGGGCCCACCACACTATGAGAATCCGCGACCTAATTTACGGAAATCTAGCGTGTGGCGCGCTTCCAAATATCGACCACTATGCTACCACTGTGGGGAGCTAGGTCACTGGTACCAGGAGTGCTCGTACAGACAGATGGGCCTACCTGGATTTCGGCCAGACGCTCGTCGGCCGAGGGACGGCGAACGACCCCGCGCCGTCGCAGAATACTTGGCAAGTCTACCGTCTCCGAATCTTAAGCGACGCCAATCACGCTCTCCGTCTCCTCGACGCTCTACGTCCGCGAATCAACACTCCACTTTCGCCGATGTTGCGGGACGATCCACTAGGTCCCCAAGTCCACGACGGGGAAACTAGAAACAGCGGCCTCCGGGGGTGGGACCGCTGTTAAGCTATCGTCAAAACAGCCTCCTCCGACCCATCCGCCGACCTTCGACGATTCCTTTCAGCCGACCCCTCAGATCGCTGCCGAACCCGTTTCTGCTGACATTGCCGTTCGTGTCGACAACCATCCAGTGACTGCTCTGGTCGACACCGGCGCCGACTACTCAGTTATCAGCGCTGAACTTGTGGCTGAACTCAGGCAAGTCACGACTCCTTGGGGGCATGGACCAAACCTTCGGACATCCCGTGGTCATCTCTTGACACCAATCGGGAGATGCACCACAAGGCTACAAATCTGTGAGTTGACGTTCATTGCTTCTTTCGTTGTGCTTGCCGAATGCTCCCGGAAAGTTATCCTTGGCATGGATTTCCTTCGTGAGCACGGCGCTGTTATAAATCTTCGAGACTGCCTCGTAACGTTTGCTGTCGACTATGGCCCGAAGCCTAGAGATACCAATCCGTAGAAGACTGCGCTTCGCACTGCCGACGACACCATCACACTTCCGCCACGCACCAGTATGTCCGTTACTGTACAGGGCGACATAGACCATGACAGTAGTGGTATCGCTGAAGCCAACCTTTCAGTGCTCTTGTCTCAGCAAATCTGTATTGCCCGCGGCATAATTCAATTTAAACGTGGGATGACTGAGTATTGGTCACCAATTTTAGTGGAGCATACACACATTTGGCCAAGCGAACAACTATCGCTCATTTTGAATCCATTGACGATGAAGCGTGTATGACGATAGCCCCAATTTCTGCAGCCGTTTAAAGTGGCACCGCGTTAGCCGATGCAGTTGATGTCAATTCGAAGCTGTCATGTGCGCAGAAAGAGCAAATCCGCTGTATCCTCCGCATGTTTAGCGACTGTTTCGCGTCTACATCCAAGATAAAACAAAAGCCAGCCGTAAAGCACGGCATTGTCACTGACCATGCTTAGCGACCCATACGTCAGCACGCGTACCGAGTATCACAAAAGGAACAAGAGGCTATACGTGCTCAAGTGAAGCAGATGCTCGAAGATGGCGCAATCCAACCCTCGAACAGTCCATGGTCGTCCCCCGTCGTACTAGTAGAAAAGAAGGACGGCACTCTCCGATTTTGCGTCGATTACCGCAAACTCAACAAAGGAACAATAAAGACGTTTATCCGCTTCCGCGCATCAGCGACTCACTAGACCACCTCCGACGCGCCCGATACTTCTCTTCTATGGATTTACGCAGTGGCTACTGGTAAATCGAAGTTGATGAACTTGACCGAGAAAAAACAGCATTCATAACGCCTGATGGTCTGTACAAATTCAAGGTGCTGCCCTTCGGTCTGTGTTCTGCCCCTGCGACATTCCAGAGGATGATGGATACAGTGCTCTCCGGTCTCAAGTGGGAAGCATGCCTTGTTTACTTAGACGACGTCGTTGTCTTCTCCTAAATGTTTGAGCAGCGTTTGCAGCGACTTAGATCTGTGTTTGCTGCAATTCGCACGGCAGGCCTATTACCGAAACCAGAAAAATGTCATTTTGGTTACAACGAATTAAAGTTCCTCGGTCACCTTGTTAGCCCTGATGGTATTCGGCCGCACCCAGACAAAACATTGGCTGTCGGAGATTTTCCACCACCTACCAACAAACGTGATGTGCGTCGATTTTTAGGCCTCTGCGCTTACTACAGACGCTTTGTGCAAAATTTCGCAAACATTGCCGAACCCTTCACTCGTCTGACAAAAGACGACGTTCTCTTCGTGTGGGGCCTTGAGCAAACACGCGCTTTCTCCGACCTGCAGCAGAGTCTCCAGTTTGAGCCTTTACTCGGACACTACGACGAATATGCCGACAATGAACTACACACAGACGCCAGTAACATCGGCCTTGGTGCAGTCCTCGTCCAGTGGCGAGGCGGCGTCGAACGCCCTATTGCTTATGCGATCCGGATTTTATCATCTGTGGAGACGAATTACACAACAACTGAAAAGGAGTGCCTAGCTGTTGTCTGGGCAATAGCTAAATTCAGACCGTACCTGTATGGTCGCCCGTTCAGAGTTGTTACCGATCATCTTACGCTCTGCTAGTTGGCGAACCTTAAAGACCCTTCCGGACGTCTGGCCAGGTGGAGCTAACGCCTTCAGGAGTTCGATTTGACAGTCGTGTACAAGTCTGGCCGGAAGCATGCTGACGCGGACTGCCTTTCCCAAGCTCCTCTTAAGACAGCATCAGGTGATCAAGATCTCGACGGCCGTTTTCTATGCGCCGTTAGCGTATCCGACTTGGCTGAACAGCAGAAGAACGATTCCGAGCTTCAACAATTCATCGAATATGTCGAAGGCAATACGCCGCATCCACCACCAGCATTCGCCCGCTCGTCATCATCGTTCTGCGTCCGCAGAAATATCCTCTATAAAAGAAACTTCGACCCTTACGCGACTGAGTACCTGCTCGAGATCGTTGTCCCACCAGCGTTACGAGATGTCTTGTCCGCTGTCACGATGAGCCTTCCTCAGGCCACTCTGGATTCACACGTACCTTGGCCCGGATTCGCCAACACTACTACTGGCCTAAGCTCAGTCGAGACGTGAAGCATTACGTGAAGACGTGTCTCGAGTGCCATCACCGTAAAGCACCACATCAGATAGATTTTGAAGCCCGTCGCTCCTCCGACACAACCATTCCAACAAATTGGCATGGATCTACTCGGACCTTTTCCCAAGTCTCGTGACGGCAACCGCTGGATTGTAGTCGCTACTGATTACATGACGCGCTACTGCGAAATGAAGGCATTACAACGTGGCACCACCATTGAGACTGCACACTTTTTTATGAAAAACATCGTCCTCCGACATGGAGCACCAGCAGTTGTCATAACTGATCGTGGCACAGCTTTTACCGCCCGGATGATACAAGACGTCATGCAGCTTAGCGACACAGTACATCGAAAAACTACTGCATACCACCCACAAAGCAACGGTCTTACAGAGCGACTAAACAAGACGATCGCCGACATGCTATCTATGTACGTTGACCAAAACCACAAAAACTGGGAAGACATCGTCCCTTACGTCACGTTCGCTTACAACACCGCTGTGCAAGAAACAACTGGATTCACACCATTCCTGTTGCTTCACGGCAGGGAGGTCGCTACAATGCTGGATGCCATGCTTCTACCAGACAGACACCAGATTAGTGTCAAGACGAACGAATTTATCAGACTGGCAGACGTGGCTCGTAAGCTTGCAGTCGAACGAATCCATAAACAACAATGCATCGACTCACTGCGGTACAACACTCGTCGTCGCGATGTCTCTTACAAACCCGGAGAACGAGTATGTTTGTGGACTCCCATTCGACAACGGGGCCGGTCGTAAAAGTTGTTACGCCGCTATTTTGGTTCCTGTAGAGTTTTCCGTCGTCTCAGCGAAGTGAACTACGAGGTTCTTGACGAGGACATGGCTCGTCAATCCCGCCGTTCACAACAGCCACACGTCGTCCATGTTTCGAGGATGAAACCATTTTACCAACGCTGACTATTCGTCACACTCCCTTGAGTAGACTTACAGTGATTGTGAACACCCCCTTGTGTACTGCTTAACGTACGTGTTTTCTTTTCGTCTGGTAAATATGTTATGACATCGGGACGATGTCCTTTGGGAAGGGGGGTAATGCCACTAGTACAAGTTCTGAAAGTATTATTTCCACAGATGCTGGCATGCTTGTATGTGCCGCTGTTCAGAAGAGGACAAAGATGCGCGTGCAGAGAAAAACAATAGTCATACTGCCGTTGTTCGAATCAGTTTGACGTCCTTGTGTGCCATTATCTACAGGTTACAGTTAATGTGTAACGTGACAATATCTAACTTCACCAACACGGAGGCACCAATTTCGTCACCTGTCATTTTCGAAAATTGCAGATGCTATAAATAGACAAATATTTTTGTTTCAAGAAAGATATTTTTTACCTGAAATGCATGTCTAATGAAAAATGAATTCATACGGTTTCAAGTTTGTAGACTTTAAGAAGGTAGCTTCTAAATATGTCTAATTTTGCGACAGTTTAAAATAAGGTACGAATTCCCCATTTTTTTATCTGAAAGTAATGCAAGCAGCTTTTCAAACCTGACACGTTTCAATGATATAGTGTGTTAATTAGGTACATAATTTATTGCTGCCTTAGGGCAAATGTAAATTTTTATATATTGCCTCAAAGTTCTCATATTGGCAAAAGTGTACTGCACTGAAATTTGAATAATAAAAAAACCATCTTCGATTTTTCTTAGAATCTCGTAAATAGACAACCGAAGGCCATCATACAGTAATATAGAAAAACATGTTGCATTATTTTGTTTTTAGCGATAATGTTCGGGGTACACATCAGAGCTTTTTGAGAATGCGCTGATAAGTTGAGAAATCTAGAAATCGGAACGAAAAAGCGGCAATAAGCTTCAAACGCGAGTATACGTGACCGCATTTGGTGAAGAAAGGCTGTTTTAGCAGATAGAAGTAACTATTTTGAACACGATATTCTACAGTATCTGAATTCACTCTTATACGTAGAGCACTGAGACTTCTAATATGTGGTGCCTCTCCATTACTGACAGACAGATTGAGCTGCTGTGACGGCCATGCGTTTGCAACACGTTGGGTAAGAGAATTGAATGAGTTCATAAACGACTCATAACAATTTTTATCATTTGGGGCACGAAGACTGCTGTGGATACTTGTGCGCAAGTATCCGCAGTGCGAATGCAAAACTGAAGTATAGCACGTTAAAATGAATTTCACAATGTTTTTGTCGATAAAATTACGGGAGGTGTAATCTTTGTCCCTACTTTGAACCATATGATCTAAAGCATTGCCTCCGAGATGCGGCGCACAGCTATTCATCTGTAGAGCAGGCGACAGATGACAACTTGCCCTAAAGCGTGTTCTTCAGTCTAATGCGGCAGTCTTCGTGCCCCAAATGATAAAAATTTGTTATGAATCGTTTATGAACTCATTCAACATTCAATTCTCTTACCCAACGTGTTGCAAACTCATGGCCGTCACAGCATCTCCATCGGTGTGTCAGTAATAGAGAGGCACCACATATTAGAAGTCTCAGTGCTCTACGTATAAGAGTCAATTCAGATACTGTAGAATTCCGTGTTCAAAATAGTTACTCCTATCTGCTAAAAGAGCCTTTCTTCACCAAATGTGGTCCCGTTTACTCGAGTTTGAAGCTTATTGCCGCTTTTCCATTCTGATTTCTTGATTTCTCAACTTATCAGCACATTCTCGAAAAGCTTTGATTTGTACCACGAATATTGTCGTTAAAAACAAAATATTGAGACACGTTTTTCTATATTACCATATGATGGCCTTCGGTTATCTATTTACGAGAATTTAGGAAAAATCGAAGATGGGTTTTTTTATTATTCGAATTTCAGTGGAGTACACTTTTGCCAATTTGAGAACTTTGAGGCAATATATAAAAACTTACATTTGCTTTTCGGCAACAATAATTTATGTACCTAATGAACACACTATATCCTTAAAACGTGTCAAGTTTGAAAACGCTGCTTGCATTACTTTGGTAAAAAAAAAAAACTGGGGAATACGTAACTTAATTTAAACTGTCGCAAAATTAGACATTTTTAGAAGCTATTTTCTTAAAGTCTACAAACTTGAAACCGTATGAATTAATTTTTCATTAGACATGCATTTCAGGTAAAAAATATCTTGCTTGAAACAAAAATATTTTTTATAGCGTCTGCAATTTTCGAAAATGACAGGTGACGAAATTGGTGCCTCCGTGTTGGTGAAGTTTGATATTTTTTTCTCTAAGTTATGCCGTTAATCACAAAACGAACTTTACTTTCGGACTACCTGGTGAGAGGCGCACGAAATGTAAAATACTCAATGAAATCTAAAATATCAACTTTTGGACCCGTGTCGATCTCTCGTGGAATCACCCGTTGGCACAACGCGTGCACAGTCTGGCGCCAGGCGTGACCAGCGTCCGCCAGCGCGGCCCGACGACAACCGGCTCAAAATGCGACATGCTGCATTTCGCGTCGATGCCTCAGAGTAACATTACTTTATGCCGATACGTTACCCAGACTACACTGCGTCTTCCTGTTTTGTGACGGAGGGACGCCGGAAGTGCTCAAACGCACATGGGTCAAAGCAACGCAGCGCGGCGCGCCTGAGAGTTTATGGCAGGACCGGCGCCTGGCGTGGCAACGCCGGCGTCACGCGACGAAATGAAGGCCGGCGTGCACGCGCCGGCGTTCATGTCAAAATGTATTGGCGCCTTGACTGTGGCATGTAGTCATGTTCTCACATTACACGCATCCCATGTTTATAATGTTTGCAACGGCATCATACCTTCGTCATCTATTCACGTCCCGTAATACGAAATTTGGTATAAGTGAAGCTAGCGAAACGGCCGCCAGCGCACCATGAGTGTGGCATGTAGTCATACATGACACGCATCTCATGATTATCATGTTTTCACCAGTATCATACCTTCATCATTGTTACAAGCTGCCACTCTAGCGTCGCCAGCGCGAAGTCGGCGACGGGAATGACAGCAGGTTAGTTCGTTCCGTACGCAAGCAGAGAGAGTGAAGAGATCAGAGACGTGAGAAAACAAAACAAACTTTACACTATATTGATATTGCAGCACAGGGGATCTAGTACAACACTTCAATACAACTATCAAAATACATCAACCCTTGATACAACTAAAAATATATAAACAAAACAATAAATCAGCTTACGAGAGAGAACTATTACAAACTACACAAACTAACAACAATATAACTACGGAGGAGAAAGTTCGAAGATATAAACAGGTGAAGGCATACGTGTGATGACCGGCAGCGTTGTGTCCCCGACGATCGGATGCGAGAAGTCGAAGAGAGTTCTGGCACGACTGCGATGTCGGCGGTGTTGCAACGCTGGTGGCTCCGGGAGGCTAGTGCTTGCAGGTGACCTCGGGCAGGTTGAGCTAACTCGAGGCGAAATTCCGATGTCTACGTTGCAGACGTTAATATCGCGTCACAACTAGACGAACGGCTAAGTTTAGGTGGCCAGCCGAAACAGAGCCACACTAAAAACTTTTAGAAGAGATGCTTGTTGATCAGTTTCTACACCATGTTGGTCAGCGACTAGTCTGCCTAGCAGGGCAAAATCCTGCGCTTAAATCCCCCTCGTGTCTCCTCGCTCTCTTCCTTAGGGACAAAAGACCTCTACATGGGTCCAATCATGCGCGTTTAATTGATGAAACCTCCGCCCCAAAAATATATTGACCCCACCCCTTTTTAATTGGGAGAGGGCCCTCAACTAGCGAGAGTGACAACCTGTTGGGTTGTTGTCATACGGCTTGTCTACCAGAGGTTTTCTCACGCTTTTCCCCGTGGGAACGGTCAAACCGTTTGGCTCTCAGCCGGTGCGTCTTGTAGTCTAATCCTTGTTCGGAGTACATCGCGGCCTTCTACGACCTTGCAGACGCCGCCACAGTTACAAAAGGATCAAACGTCGGCGGCGACGTTCTAAGAAGAGCACCCCATTCTGCCCTTCTCGGGTCCCTTTCATGCGCCCGCCGTTCCCACGGTCAGTGGGGAAGTACGGCGCCCGTTAATTGCCGTGACGCCGGGTCGCCGAAATTGGCCGTCCGTGACAATCATCCATTCACGTACTGTAATACCAAATTTGCTATGTGAGACGCTAGCGAAACGGCCGCGAGCGCATCATGAGCATGGCATGTAATCATATTGTTACATAACACGCATGTCATGATTTTCACGTTAGGGTGTGTCGCTTGTGTTCACCATACAATCATGAAATACCATACCAGTTTTGTAACATGCCATGTGAACGAAATCACCGCAAGAGCTGCAAGACCATCAAATGTAAATCATGACGTTCATGACATACATGTCATGATTTTCATGTTATGACTAGAAAAATTTGTTCTTCATACAATAATGTTTTACCATACCAAGTTTGGTATTGATACCAAACTTGGTATGGTAAAACTTGGTATGGTATGGCCAGGAGAGCTAAAAGTCGTAGGTGGCAGATAGACAGATAGATAGATAGATAGATAGATAGATAGATAGATAGATAGATAGATAGATAGATAGATAGATAGATAGATAGATAGATAGATAGATAGATAGATAGATAGATAGATAGATAGATAGATAGATAGATAGATAGATAGATAGATAGATAGATAGATAGATAGATACGCTCAAAGTCGCCGAAGTTCGCTAAACAAAGCTTCGCATTTAGAAACCGCCTCTTTAAATGCCACAGATCTTGCTTGTATTTACCATTTGTTTCCGTGTTGAACCTATTTTAAATCATACAGAGTCATCTTGCATTCGACCAGATTGTTCAATTGGGTGTCGCAACAATCAGCACGGAGTTGGCAAAAAATAAAAAGGACAGCTGCCTAAACTTTCATGGACTAAAAGAAAAAAAATGCCAGAAAGAGCTTTGCGCCTGCATGCCCGACGCACTACTTTGCTTTGTTTATTTCTATCGCGTTGCCGATGCTTTCTCCCAACTGTTTCCTTCTCCCATGCCGGGAATCGGACTTCCATCCACAGAGCGACAGTTCTGCTGCTACAGGCAATAACGACGAGATTGCGTTCATGCCTAGGCAGCAATGGGACGTGACAACGTGATATAACAAGTGACTTCAATATAAAGTCGGATTTTCGAATCAGAAACAACTGATCACCGTCACACATACGATCGAAAAAGAACCAATCATCGGCCCACGACGCAAACAAACGGGAGCGTGACCAGCGCACCGTTGGTGGCCGTATTTCGATACCATCCACCACGCTATTGGCGTCCCAAGTTGTTTTAAAATATGTAACCATTTGCGGATGATACCGGATTCAGGGGACGGCTTTCAGCTCTCCCGTAGTAGAGTACCCTGTACTCTAAATCGTTACCCTTTTTTTTAATCCCCCATCTCCCCTCCAATGGCCTCTCTTATCGACCCTCGGGACGGCTGATGCTCTCCTATAGTAGAGTACCTCGTGCTCTAAATCGTAAACGTTATAAACGCACGGGACGGCTTTACGGTCCCCCATGGTAGAGTACCAAAAATCGTGAACCACTTTCTCTAAACACATGACTCCACACAGGTCCCAAAGGAACTTGTTGAGAAACGATCACTTGGTTTATCATTCCTCACCCTCAGTTTCCAAATTAAGTAGTTGAATACGAACTGCCCCGAGCTACTGCTTTTTCCCCTCCAAAAATAAACGGACTTGTGAATTCAACATCTTCTTGACAACTCTGCCTGCGTCCTTTACCATTGGGACACGCTTGCAGTTTAGCAATGAATGATTACGAGCCCGCCCTAGTTCATGAACTAGCTTTATTGCGGCGGGAAAATCATAACTGTCGCGAGATAACAGCGTTTGTACCTTAGAGAGAGAGAGAAAGAGAGAGAAAGAGAGATAATGCACCGCGTAGCACTTAACTCACCAAGAGATGAGAAACGATCAGTTGGTTTATCATTCCTCATCCTCAGTTTCCAGATTAAGTGGTTGAATACGAACTGCCCCGAGCTACTGCTTTTTTCCCCTCCAAAAATAAACGGACTTGTGAATTCAACATCTTCTTGACAACTCTGCCTGCGTCCTTTACCATTGGGACACGCTTGCAGTTTAGCAATGAATGATTATGAGCCCGCCTGAGTTCATCTTTATTGCGGCGGGAAAATCATAACTGCCGCGAGATAACAGCGTTTGTAACTTAGAGAGAGAGAGAGAGAAAGAGATAATGCACCGCGTAGCACTTAACTCACCAAGGGAAACATCGAAAACACGTACCACTTAGGGAAATTTCACAATTTGTCTTTATTATCTTTTCGTCCCCGCTTATTTCGACACAGCCGATATACGTACATGTACTACACGCACGCACGCACAAAGACAAAAATCAAAGCGAGGAAAAAATATAGCGATGACAAAATGTTTTTTGGCGAGTACATTATATGTATAACTTGACAGGGCATCGAGGAAAATAAAAATAGCGCCGGAGGCCCAACTCCGTGTCACGGAAAGATGGACTCAATTGTATACACACAGCTGCTTCCACGTTCACGCACTATGTACACACTTCATCCTGGAAAATAAATGCTTGTACGAGTCACTCATGAATGTATGTATATATATCTGCATATATATCTGCATATATATCTGCATATATATATTTGACAGCAGTGTTTACGCAGACTACATTGCGCCTCGCTTACTGTAGAAGACACTACGAATCAACAGGCGCGTTACGGTAACAGTAAAAACCGCGTCTAAATATTGAATTACCGCTTGATCGAGCATTTCTTGAACAGATGTGTTCAGATCAACGAACACTCGCGAAACCCCAACGCTCCAGCAAGCCGATGCGTGTTACACTTACAGACTTTCAATTGAACGAACTTTCTTGTGGTCTCTTGGATTTCGATCGATCGAAGTTTTCCGTTTCTTCGACGCACACGCGCTAAAGGTCCACCCTGTCAACAACCACATCTTTTTTAAAACTCCGGCAACTGTGAACACACTTATATGAATTCGTCTTACTCATGGTTATAAATTACGGCCACGGCTACAAACTCTTTGTCTAAGGCCTATAATCACACAACATGATGCTACCGTAACTATAGGACGCCATACGGTATCGCTAGAGTATACTACTTTTATTAGTTTCCTGCTTTAGTAACGCAATGGACACTCTAAATTTTAAGCGGCTCTACAGATTCATAACTGTAAAGCAGTAGCCCCGAAACATCAGCAGCTTAAGTTATATTTCGCGCAAATGCACCGTCCTAAAAGAAAGCAATTGCCCGAATATATATATTCATTCTACGTTGTGTGGAGGTGTATACATCATTCCGTGGAAGCGGTTTGAGCCGGAATTGGAGAACGGAAACTGAACTTCTTCGTTTAAGAATTGCCTAAGAAAAGGCCGATCTGCGGCTTTCCTCGCGACGTTAAAGAACTCTCTATACGATAAACAACTCTCTCCTATACGTGAAAAGTCCGCCTTCAAAGTGAATGCGTAACCTTCATTCGTTGAAGAACGAATGACCTGCCCAACATTTCTATTATCAATATAAAACGAGAAATTATTTAAGGAAGGCCAACGACCGATGCATCTAATCATATTTCGAGAGCCAGAAAATCAACCACTGCGCAGGACGTGAAGGACAATATACATGACGGACGTTTAGTTAGCTGCACAACTAAAGACAGATTTAATTCAACGCATGCGTTGAATCCGCATTTTTTGTGTGTCAGTGTTAGTACAGAAAATAGTCCGTATATTATAGTGTTCAAAAGTATAAGACTGGCTTATATTGCGGAGTTATGATAAAACCGCCGGCATCGTGTCATTCAACTACCGTCATAGCTTAAGTTGGCAGTGAGCGCTAACACCTGTTGTACTCTCTTTCCGCGCCTATGGCTTGAATAGCGAGGCGTTGACTTCACGCATCCAGAAAGCGCACGCCTAATGCTGTAGCTAAGGAATTCCAAGGAAAGGAAATACCGTGAATCACCGCGTTGGGAACGAAACGACACATAGAGCTGGGCAGATATATCGCCACGTGCTCGGCGGTGTGTAACCCTTGTTACGTTTGGCCCGGCGATTCGTCTGGGCAGATGCCATTATGCAAAAGCCGGTCTACTGTGGAAACTCTCAGCCCCTTCGGTGCTCAGTCTGCCAGACGCTGTTGAAGATTTCGGCAATTAACCAGACCCTGCGGCATGCAAAGGCGAGTTCCTGTCTTTCAAATGCGGACCTTTCCTCGTCTCTTCGAGCAGCAGCGGTGCCTGATGACGTCGGCGACTCATCTGGCGAGGGGTAAGCTGTTGTGAGTGGTGTCAGAGCTGACGGGGGAGCAGCTCTCTTTTAATTCTCAATCAAGTAGCCGACTGGCCGGCTGCCTATGATCGTCAGGCATTGTCCGTGCTAGCCGGAGGATGAGACGTCGTGTCGCCACGACGCCGTAAACCGTTCCAGAGAGGACAACAAAGACAGCATCTTCCTTGGAAGAGACCATGACCACTGGTAGGTGTTCTGTGCCATGGCGGCCGCCGCAAATCACCCCGCTAATTTAGCGAACCGATCGGCGGACCCTTTGATGTATGCTGTCAGGATCTTGGGACCTCTCGACTAGCGGCACACACACGACGAGCAAGAGCCCTGCTGGCGCCACCTTGCAGTACAGTGTTCACGACTCAATATTGGACGTTCACGTGGACCGTGCATGCTCGTCCCCCTCACCTGTTGTGTGTGTGTGTGATTGGTGTTCCACTCGGAGAGGAGGAGCCCGACAGGGCTTAAAACGACGCCGCAGAGTGCTGGACGTCGCTCTGAACCATGTAACGGTTCAACCACCATGCTCGCGGTTTATGAAACCACTAACCTTTCTTTGCTGTAAATAAGTGTAAATAGTGTCATAAACCTGTTTGTTTTCGTATCCTCTTCTTGTCAGCGTTCAGTTCCTCCTCCCGGTTACACCACGCTACCACAGGAGACCGGGTAGACCCCCATTCGCAACAACTGGTGGCAGCGGTGGGATGCCGCCATCAGCAACCTCCTCCTTCCGACCCATAACACCCTATATACAAATCGTGCTCAAGGCGGACGCATCACGATTGCAATGCGAGACGACTGCGGTTGGGCGGCACGATTCGGGGCTTTCTCGGCACGGCGCCTATCGCGTCTGCCACAGAACACCTTCACCAACACGGAGGCACCAATTTCATCACCTGTCATTTTCCAAAATTGCAGATGCTATAAAAAGACAAATATTTTTGTTTCAAGAAAGATAATTTTTACCTGAAATGCATGTCTAATGAAGAATGAATTCATACGGTTTCAAGATTGTAGACTTTAAGAAAATAGCTTTTAAAAATCTCTAACTTTGCGATAGTTTAAAATAAGTTACGCATTCCTCATTTTTTCTCCGATAGTAATGCAAGCAGCGTTTTCAAACTTGACACGTTTTAAGGATATAGTGTGTTCATTAGGTAAATAAATTATTGCTGCCGTAGGGCAAATGTAAGTTTTTATATATTGCCTTATATTCTCATATTGGCAAAAGTGTACTCCACTGGAATTTGAATAATAAAAAAAACCATCTTCAATTTTTCTTAAAATATCGTAAATACACAACCAAGGCCATCATACAGTAATATAGAAAAAACATGTTGCATTATTTTGTTTTAGCGACAATATTCGTGGTACAAATCAGAGCTTTTCGAGAATGCGCTGATAAGTCGAGAAATCTAGAAATCGGAACGTAAAAGCGGCAATAAGCTTCAAACGCGAGTAAACCTGACCGCATTTGGTGAAGAAAGGCTGCTTTATTAGATAGGAGTAACTATTTTGAACATGGTATTCAACAGTATCTGAATTCACTCTTATACGTAGAGCACTGAGACTTCTAATATGTGGTGTTTCTTCATTACTGACACACAGGTGGAGCTGCTGTGACGGCCATGTGTTTGCAACACGTTAGGTAAGAGAATTGAATGTTGAAAGAGTTCATAAACGATTCATAACAAATTTTTATCATTTGGGGCACGAAAACTGCTGCATTAGACTCAAGAACACACTTTAGGGCAAGTTGTCAGCCGTCGTCTGCTCTACAGATGAATTGCTGTGCGCCGCATCTCGGCGGCAATGCTTTAGATCATAAGGTTCAAAGTAGGGACAAAGATTACGCCTCCCGTAATTTTATCGACAAAAACATTGTAAAACTCATTTTAACGTACCATACTTCAGTTTTGCATTCGCACTTTGGATACTTGTGCGCAAGTATCCTGGAGACAAGTAGCTGGAGACAAGTATCCTAGAGACAAGTATTCTGGAGACAAGCTCTGGACTTTGAACTGCGTGTGGCAGGCATATTGTTAATGTCACAAGTGCAACCGCACTTTCACACACAGTATATAACACAATACACACCCAGCAACAAAGCCTATTGGACGAGACACTTGCAAACCACGATCGATTATCGCTTAACCTGAAAAGCAAACATAGTGTTTGATAAAAAGATTTGCCTGAAGTGATATTTGCAATCTACACAGTTATTATTCTTCCCATCACAGTGGATAATAATGCATCTATTCAGAAGCATCGAGCATTGATATAGGGGAAATTCCCAACTATCCATGTCGCTAATGTGCCGCCTACTTTTATCTCCGCGTGTATACGCGCCCGTGTTCGGACGCAGTTTTTGCAAATGCGAGGAGAACGTAAAGTGCTCATTCTGCTTTGGTACTTGTCACGGCTTTGAGCGTTTCTTTCAAGTAAATCATCGCATGTACTTTGAGCGGCTGCCCATCGTCGAGAGAGAGAGAGCATAGTGGGCGTGATAAAGTATATGTAGTGTCCAACACCTCTTATCAGAGAGCTCAGCGCATGCCTATATGACTGTGACTCTGCCACGCTGCAACACTGAAATGTCTTATTGGCGAGGGCACAGTGGGTCAGGCTATACATTAATCGCTCTCACCTTAGTACTCAAGACATCGGGTATGGCTTTCCGACATATACGCCTAGCCCTCTCCATCTGTTTTCTTATTTTCCAAATTTATACTTCGTTCATTGTGTATTTTAAGGCATATATTATGGAAGTTTCGTTTGCGACATCCTATGACAGGAGTCTTACATAAAAAATGCTGTTTAACCGATGAGCTACTGTTTTTCTTACGTTAAAAGGAAAGCCAGCATCATACATTGCGTATTATCGCGATCTGTGATACTGATGCAGATGTGTGACGCTATAACGAACGAATGGTAACTAACCGTATATTAACAAACGTGGTTTAACGAATTGAACAACTTAACAAATGAAAATTAGCTTCGAGTCTAAATCTAGCCAATCATTTTACGGAGAGGGGTGGGGGGGGGGGGGGTCACCTGAAGCGACACTATAGAAGGGGGCATGGTCATAGATTTTTTTCTTCTTACTAGCAGAAAAAAAACACCCTTTTTTGCATAAATACTAGCTGCCAATGTGTACTCACAGTGGTTTGAATCATTAGTTCTTATTAGTGGTCGAAGGTGGACTGCAAGCACCAAAGTGAGGGGCAGGGATGCTGACAAAGATTTGGGAACAGGGAAGACGATTGCCCCTATCACCCCCTCCCCTCTGGTGTCACTTATATAAAGCTTCCGAAATCTAAAAAAAAAAACTCGAACCATGGAAAAACACAGGACGATTAAGCGCCTGTCCTGCGTTCTTACAAGGACCGAGATTTTTCTTTCTCTCTCTCTCTCTTTCTCGGCTGCTGACCCGCAGGTAACGGGATCGAATCCCGGCTGCGGCGGCAGCAGTTTCGATGGAGGCGGAAACGTTGTAGGCCCGTGTGCTTAGATTTCGGTGCAGGTTAAAGAACCCCAGGTGGTCGAAATTTCCGGAGTCCTTCACTGCGGCGTCTTTCATAATCATATGGTGGTTTTGGGACGTTAAACCCCACAAGTCAATCAATCAACTTTTTTTCTTGTGCTTTAAGGCGCTATAGATCGGCACCAGACTTTATTTAAGTGACATGTGTCAATACCAACTAGCCGGATCTCAGTGCTTTTTAATTTTTTTCCACGGTTGCAGACTGCGCACACAACCGCCTTTCAAAGCTTGCACAGGCTGCGACCACGTTATAAAAGTAGGCACGAATGAAAATAAACGCGACGCAGACGAAACTGTCCAGTCAGCGGTGCGTCGAACGATCGGTCATCTGAGCGCGCAGCAGCTGCGTTTTCGTCGGAACCCCACGACAACGTCACTGTAGAATGAGTCACGTTCTCTCTGTTGCCCACAAAATATTACTCTAGACATTGACGCTCGAGTATAATGAGGTGTGTTCCGTGACCTTTGTTCAGCCTCTGCTGTACACTGCGTGATGCGAATGTCGTGGGTCAGCCCCAGCAGGTCGACTAAAGTCAATGAAGTTCAACGTTTCCTCCGCATTTTTGCTGCCGCCGAATGCGTATAGCGTGAGACACGTAAGAAAAGCTAACCAAAAAAAAATTGCCCGCAGCTTCCCTCGGGGGAACACTGAGGAGGATGCGGAAGCATGTAATTGGTTAACGGGTGTTAAATTGCGACTTACTTGGGTCGATGGCTAAATTGGTTAACGTGCATGGTTGTGAAATGGGGTGTTAAATGAGTGAACACGTACGGCACGTATGCGAAAGGGCGGTGTTTTATTTATTGCGACGAACTTTGAGGACGATGGCTTTGTGGTCGGTAAAGTAAAGAGTGAGTGGATCGGGTTGCATCGGTCGTAGGTCGAAATTTGCAAAGACGTGGTCGATGCAGGTTCCGCGAATGGTGGTCGGCTGGTGGTGTTTGCAGTCGTCGTGCGTTGCGCGTTTCAGCGAGTGTCGCGACGCCATGTATTCGACTATCCAATCGTCCTTGATGACGTCGACGTTGAAGTCGCCAACTAGCATG
Organism: Rhipicephalus annulatus; assembly: GCA_013436015.1. Taxonomy (NCBI): domain Eukaryota; kingdom Metazoa; phylum Arthropoda; class Arachnida; order Ixodida; family Ixodidae; genus Rhipicephalus; species Rhipicephalus annulatus. Next base: position 78,518 of record WOVY01005379.1, read on the forward strand.
AACGGTCGATGTTGCGGTTGTTGTTTTCTGTAATCTTGCACGGCCTCGTCGACGTACTTTTCTACGGCGGCACGAGAGAGGTTTGGCGCGAGGTACATCGTCATGACGTCGACGCCACAGACGGTAGCAACGCAGTGCTCGCCGTTGGCGCGTTGTTGAACGCCGGGCTGTAGTCGGAGGTCAATGAAGGAGTCGTCGTCGTTGTCGACGTCACGCTTGACGTAAATTCCCACACCGCCCGCAGGTCGTTGGAACCCGTGCGTGCGCGCGACCGAAGCGTATCCCGCAACGTCGACGTCATTGGCGTTCCACGTCTCGGTGAAGCAAAGCACGTCCACTCTGCGTAGTACACAGATGGTGGGCGACGGCGCATGCGCGCGCGTCAGCTGTCGAATGTTCGAGAAGCGGTGCGGACGGCGCACTACAAGGCGCGAGTATAAGATGCTTCCGCATCTAAAAGCAGCGAATAAAACTAGACTGGTAAAGTACTTCTAGCAAAGGTCGGTGTTCGCTCAGACAAGCTTTTCTCGCCATTTTCACTGCTTGGGTGTTTCGGCTACACATGCTCTTCAACGATAATGGCAATCGAGAACCCGTATGTTACATTTAAAGATCTGTTTACTTAGCTTTTCATCCCAGGAAAGCCGGGGCTAATAGCAGGCCTCCGTGATAAGCACGTCATCACTTTGTTTTGATATTTGCATCCATGGACCATGGCGGATACTCTTTTTTCCATGGCCGGACTCAACTTCCTTGGTGTCTATATTCCGGCCGTCGTTTTTCTTACAGACTCGATCAACGGGGAGGAGATGAATCTTATCCCCCACCCTCCTTAATGAAGAATACTTTCGAAAAACCTCCGCAAGCATCATCTGTGCCTTAATGAAGAACCTTTGCAAGCATGCCTGTGCTTGCAAATGGTATCTTGTGTGTACTGGGACTGGTAAATGGCCGTAGAAAGGCACATGTTTGGTGTGATTCAGTAGAAACACGTCGACAAAACTCGATTGATTCAATTGCGGACACAATGAAAAATTCGTTGGCGTAGCCGGAGGTGTGGGAACAACCACTACTTCTTTAAAAACTTCTCAGTGGAGCATGTGAATATGAACACGCGCATGAAAGCGTATGCACTAACATACAGAAAGCATGGCTGACCCCCCCCCCCCCCTCCCCGAAGGCAAACTTCTGGCTGCGCTACTTCTGGAAGCAGTAACTTCAATACGTGTTTACGGCAGACTTCCTTATCAAGTTTCTCCCGCAGAAAAGAATGCAGTTGTGTCTCGGAAGAAATCGTATGCGCCTCCGACCCATCTATATATTATTCATTCTTTTGCTCGCTTCCATATACGCCAAAGCTTATACTACGACTAGAGCAGCTTTTGGTTAAATATTGCTGTTTTTGTTATACATTTATTGCCGGCCCGAAACACAACAGGAGTCCAAAACTACCTTCGGTCCACTCAAAATCGGTTCACGATGCATGTGCGACGCAGCCGTGCTTATGAGCTTCGCAGGAAGGGAGTTTGCGTTCGCTATTTTTTTACCGACTGGCGGAATGGGTTAATGTACCTTCGAGCCAAGATACAGTTGCGCACTGCCGAGGCAACCATCATGGTCGACGGTCGCGCGCGTAGCGGCCATAAATGGTCACATTAAGAAGCTGCTTTATCCGCCGAGATAGCGAGCTGTGTAGGAGGGAGCCAACGTTGCCAGCGTTTCGACGTTTCTAGCGGGAGCCGGCGACACGTCCGTTATCGCAGGGACATTTGGTCGACAATAAGAGCTTGGAGATTGCACTAGGCCGCCCCAGACAAACCTGTCTTGTTTTTTCTTTATCTCGTTAAAGTGTGGACAGGCAGACTTCGAATAGACCTACGTGACGTGTCCCCCTCCTGTCTCTCTTTCCCCTTATCACCTAAAGCACCCTTGTGTTGCGATCTTTTCGCCACTCTGGTCGGGCGATACTGCAGCAAGAAGGCGTTGTCATGAGCGAGTAACAGCGCGTGTTGTGTGTTGGGATATTGGCGATCGTGCTAATGTCTGAAAACGGAGGTGGCGTTGCTAACTTCCATTGTGGCTACATTTCTCTTCAGCGCCCTTTCGCGAGTAATGACGCATCGTTAACGAAGGTGCAGTAACCTTTAGGACCTATCTCAAACTGTGAGACAAAAGTTACCCACACAGACAAAAAAGAAAACAAATTGGCTGATCCCACGTACAGTGGGAATCGATGATATGCGAACCAGGAATGAGAAATGTTGATATGTCATTTTAAAATCAGCCCAATGTTACCAGGTGGAGATATGCCGCACATAACTTCCATGTCATGATTATCATGTTTCGATGGGTCGTTTATCTTCGTCATCTATTCACGTCGCGTGATACGAAATTTAGTATATGTGGAGCTAGCGAAATGACCACGAGCACGCTATGAGCGTAGTGCGTTGTCATGTTCCTACATGACACGCGTGTCAGGATTATCATGTTTGGACCAGTCATATATTTCGTCATCCATTGACGTGATGTAACACCAAATTTGGTATATGTGAAGCTATAAAAACGGCCGCGAGCGCATCATGAAGGGCCCAATATACTAGCGTTGACGATGGGCACAGCGACGCTACGTTAGCAAAACTCGAGCACAGTCTGACGCCAGGCGCGACCAGCGTCCGCCAGCACGGCCCGACGAGACCGGCGCAAAATGCGACATGCTGCTCGCGCCGATGCCTTAGAGTAACGACGATAGTTATAGCGCGAGAACAAAACGACGACACAGAAACAAGAAGGACACGAAAGACACGAGCGCTAACTTGCAACTGAGTTTATTGCGCAGAGCACGAAAATATATAGTGGAGACAGTAACCATGTGGTAAAAACCATATGGCACAAAGAGCAGAACATGAGTAAGAAAAACAAAAACAAACAACATAAAAAGCACGGAAAAACAGCAAAGAAAAGTCTAGAAGAAAACGAAACAAAGGTAAAGATAATATAACTACCTGCCCGCACCGAAACCTTCCAGAAACCTGCGTTCCTTCTCGGGCAAAGCCACGGAGGGCTTGCTAATACAAGGCACCTGTTCGCGTGCCATCTTCTTGTTTCTGTGTCGTCGTTTTGTTCTCGCGCTATAACTATCGTCATGCCATACCAACTAGCCCAAGCTGCCACACTTCTTAGAGTAACATTACATTATGCCGATGCGTTACCCAGACTGCACTGCGTCTCCCTGTTTTCGTGACGGAGGGATGCCGGAAGTGCTCAAACGCGCATGTGTCAAAGCAACGCAGCGCGGCGCGCGTGAGAGTATATGGCAGGACCGGCGCCTGGCGTGGCAACGCCGGCGTGATGCGACGAAATGAAGGCCGGCGAGCACGCACCGGCGTTCATGTCAAAATGTATTGGCGCCTTGACTGTGGCATGTAGTCATGTTCTCACATGACACGCATCTCATGATTATTATGTTTGCACCAGTCACATACAGTATGTGACTGGTGCAAACATAATTATCATGAGATGCGTGTCATGCAACAACATGACTACATGCTAAGCTCATGATGCGCTCGCGGCGGTATGTCCCATTCCTTCGTCATCCCTTGGTGTCCCGTAACACCAAATTTGGCATATGTGAAGCTAGCGCAACGGCCGCGAGCGCATCATGAGTGCGGCATGCAGTCATCTTGCAACATGACACGCATGTCATGATTATCATGTTTGGATGTGTCATTTACTTACGTGGTCCGTTCTCGTCGCGTAATACCGAGTTTGGTACATGTGAAGCTAGCGAAACGGCCGCGAGCGCATCATGAGTGTAGCATGTAGTCATGTAAATACATGACACGCATCCCATGTTTATCATGTTTGCACCGACATCATACCTTCGTCATCCATTCACCTATTGTAATACCATATTTGGTATGTGTGACGTTAGCGAAACGGCCGCCAGCGCATCATGAGTGTGGCATGTAGTCATGTTGTTACATCACACGCATCTCATGTTTATCATGTTTGCACCAGCATCATACCTTCGTCATCCATTCACGTCCCGTTATACAAAATTTGGTATAAGTGAAGCTAGCGAAACGGCCGCCAGCGCATCATGAGTGTGGCATGTAGTCATGTTACATGACACGCATCTAATGATTATCATGTTTCCACCAGTCACATACCTTCGTCATCCCTTCCCGTCCTGTAATACAAAATTTGGTATAAGTGAAGCTAGCGAAACGGCCGCCAGCGCATCATGAGTGTGGCATGTATTCATGTCGTTACGTGACACGCATGTCATGATTTTCACGTTAGGGTGTGTCGCTTGTGTTCACCATTTAATCATTCATACCATACCAGTTTTGTAACATGCCATGTGAACGAAATCAGCGCAAGAGCTGCAAGACCATCAACTGTAAATTATGACATTCATGACATACATGTCATGATTTTCATGTTATGACTAGAAAAATATGTTCTTCATACAATCATGTTATGCCATACCATGTTTGGTATCGATACCATTTTTGAAACGGCCAGCAGAGCTAAAAGTTGTAGGCGGCCGATAGATAGATAGATAGATAGATAGATAGATAGATAGATAGATAGATAGATAGATAGATAGATAGATAGATAGATAGATAGATAGATAGATAGATAGATATAAACGCTCAATGTCGCCGAAGTTCACTAAAAAAAGCATCGCATTTAAAAACCGCCCGTTTAAATGCCACAGGTCTTGCTTGTATTTACCATTTGTTGCCGTGTTGAACCTATTTTAAATGATACGGAGTCATCTTGCATTCCACCAGATTGTTCAGTTGGGTGCCGCAACAATTTGCACGGAGTTGGCAAAAAAAGAAAAAAAGGACAGCTGCCTAAACTTCCATGGACAAAAAGAAAAAAAATGGCAGAAAGAGCTTTGCGCCTACTATTTTTTTTTTACATGGCCGACGCACTACTTTGCTTTGTTCATTTCTATCACATTGCCGGTGCTCTCTCCAAACTGTTTCCTTCTCCCATGCCGGGAATCGGACTCCCATCCACAGAGCGACACTTCAGTCTCTACAGGCTATAACGACGAGATTGCGTTCACGCCTAGGCAGCAATGAGACGTGACAACATGAAATGACAAGTGACTTTAATAAAAAGTCGGATTGTCGAGTCAGAAACAACTGATCATCGACACACATACAATCAAAAAAGAACCAATCATTGGCGTACGACGCGTACAAACGGGAGCATGACCAGCGCAACGTTGATGGCCGTATTTCGATACCCTCCACCAAGCTATTGGCATCAAACTATTCTAAATCATGTAACAATTCGATGGAACTGAACCATGCCTGTGTATTCAGGCATGTCGGGACGGCTTTAAGCTCTCCCATAGTAGAGTACGCTGTGCTCTAAATCGTTACCCTCTTTTTCTAACCCCCCTTTTGGTGTTCAAAGGGATGGCTTTGAGCTCTCCCATTGTAGAGTACCTTGTACTCTAAATCGTTACCTCTTTTTCTAATCTCCCCCTCCTCTCCTCTCCAATGGCCTCTCTAACCAGCCCGCGGGATGTCTAATGCTTTCCCATAGTAGAGTACCTCGTGCTCTAAATTGTAAACGTTTTTAACGAATGGGACGGCTTTACGGCCCCCCGTGGTAGAGTACCAAAAATCGGGGACCACTTTCTCTAAACACATGACTCCACACAGGTCCCTAAGAATCTTGTAGAAAAACGATCAGTTGGTTTATCATTCCTCATCCTCAATTTGCAAATTAAGTAGTTCAATACGAACTTCCCCGACTGCTGCTTCTTTCCCCTCCAAAAATAAACGGACTTGTGAATTCAACATCCTCTTGACAACTCTGCCTGCTTCATTCACCATTGGGACACGCTTGCAGTTTAACAATGAACGATTATGAGACCGCCTGAGTTAAGCTTTGTTGCGGCGGGAAAACCACAACTGTCGCGAGATAACAGCGTTTATCGCTTAGAGAGAAAGAGAGAAAGATAATGCACCGCGTAGCACTGAGCTCACCAAGAGAAACGTCGAAATCACGTACCACGAAATGTCACAATTTGTCTTTATTATCTTTTCGTCCCCGCTTATTTTGACACTGCCGATATACATACATATACTACACGCGCGCACACACAGACAAAATCAAGGCGAAGAAAGAATATAACGATGACAAAATGTATTTTGGTGAGTACATTATATGTACAACTTCACAGGACATCGAAGAAAATAAAAATGGCGCCGGAGGCCCAACTTCTTGTCGCGGAAAGATGGACTCAATTGTATACACACAGCTGCTTCCACGTTTACGCACTATGTACACACTTCATCCTGGAAAATAAATGCTTGTACGAGTCACTCATGAATGTATGTATATATATCTGCATATATATCTGAATATATATATTTGACAGCAGTGTTTACGCAGACTACCATGCGCCTCGCTCACTGTAGAAGACTCTACGAATCAATAGGCGCGTCACGGTAACAGTAAAAACCGCGTCTAAATATTGAAATACCGCTTGATCGAGCATTTCTCTAACAGATGTGTTCAGATCAACGAACACTCGCGAAACCCGAATGCTCCAGCAAGCCGATGCGCGTTTCCGTTACAGACTTTCAATAAAGCGAAATTTCTTGAGGTCCCTTGGATTTCGATCGATCGAAGTTCTGCCGTTTCTTCGACGCACGCGCGCTAAAGGTCCATCCTGTCAACAACCACATCTTTTTAAAACTCCGGCTACTGTGAACACACTTATATGAATTCGTCTTACTCGTGGTTATAAATGACGACGGCCACAGCTACAAACTGTTCGTCTAAGGCCTATATTCACACAACATTATGCTACCGTAACTATAGGACGCCATACGGTATCGCTATAGTATACTACGTTTATTAGTTTCCTGCTTTAGTAACGCACTGGACACTCTAAATTTTAAGCGGATCTACAGATTCATAACTATAAAGCAGTACTTACGAAACATTAGCAGCTTAAGTTATATTTCACACATAACCACCGTCCTAAACGAACGTGATTACGCGAAAATATAATTACACGAGTGAAACTCTATAGACTCTCCGGTTTGGCCTACGTTAGTGCACCTCGATAGGTGAGAGAATATATATATATATATATATATATATATATATATATATATATATATATATATATATATATATATATATATAGATATATATATATATATATATATATATATATTTATATTATATATATATATATATATATATATATATATATATATATATATTCTACGTTGTGTGGAGGTGTATACATGGAAGCGGCTTGAGCCAAAATTGGAGAACAGAAACTGAACTTCTTCGTTTAAGAATTGTCTAAGAAAAGGCCGATCCGCGGCTTTCCTCACGACGTTGACGGTGTTTGTCGCTTTTGTGATGTTAAATAAAGAACTGTCTCCTATACGTGAAAAGTCCGCGTTCAAAGTGAACGCATAACCTTCATTCGTTGAAGAACGAACGACCTGCCCAACATTTCTATTATCAATTTAAAACGAGAGATTATTTCAGGAAGACCAATGACCGATGCATCTAATCATATTTCGAGAGCCAGAAGATCAACCACTGCGCAGGACGCGAAGAACAGTTTACATGACGGGCATTTATTTAGCTGCACAACTAACGAGAGATTTAATTCAACACGTGCGTTGAATCTGCATTTTTTGTCATTGTTAGTACAGAAAATATTCCGTATAATATACTCTTTGAAAAGTATAATACTGGTTTATATTGCGGAGTTATGATAAAACCGCCAGCATCGTGTCATTCAACTACCGTCATAGCTTAACTTGGCCGTGAGCGCTAACACCTGTTGTACTCTCTTTCCGCGCCTATGGCTTGAATAGCGAGGTGTTGACTTGACGCATGCAGAAGGCGCATGCCTAATGTAGCTAAGAAATTTCGAGGGAAAAGCCTATGGATAAGTACACTATAAGCATCAATGATCAAACTGTACCACACGTTCGATCGCACAAGTTTTTGGGCGTCATAATTGACAGGAATCTATCATGGAGCGATCACGTTTCGTACATGAAGAATCGGTTAATGGACATCTATAATATAAGTTCTTTGCAGGAAAGACTTGGGCAATGTCTCCCAGTGCAATGCTCCAGCTGTACAGAGTGCTTTTCTCGGTTTCCTGCGGTACATTTTACCGGCATTGACCAATGCAAGCAAAACAAGCCTTCGAACGCTACAGAGTGTTCAGTCCCAGGCACTCCGGATTTCCTCGGCTTGCCTCGTAGTGCGTCAACAATGGCTACTATAGCTATCGCCAGTGACCACCTCATCACGACACATATTGAGGTTGAGGCACTCAGGACACATATAAGGCATATTGTTCGGACACCCTGCCACCACCTAGCCTCTTTACCAGCAGACAGACCACGTTCGTCATTTTGACAAACGGTCACCACATATCGCGATTCTTTGTCAACACGCTTCACACCCGCCGCCAGGCCTTCGACTCCTCCCTGGTGCCTGACTCAGGCTAACATCAGGCTAACTATACCTGGCATCAGGAAAAAAAGCAGATATGTCGTCACCTGCTCTTATACAGCTTGCTCTGCTTTTGTTATACGAGACGTATCAAGGCTGTATACACGTATACACCGACGGCTCTGTTTTACAGAAGAGTTCATATCTCTATATCTATCCTCTTTCCGACCCTTTTCCCCACCCCCATACAGGGTAGCAAACCAGTTCGTCTAGGTTAACCTCCCTGTCTCTTCCTTTTAATTATTTCTCTCTCTCTCTCTCTCTCTCGAGGGAAAACAAAAAGACCGTGAATCACCGCGTTGGGAACGAAACGACACCTAGAGCTGGGCAGACGTATCGCCACGCGCTCGGCGGTGTGTAACCCTATATACAAATCATGCTCAAGGCGAACGCATCACGATTGCAATGCGAAACGACTGCGGTTCGGCGGCACGATTCGGGGCTTTCTCGGCACGGCGCCTATCGCGTCTGCCACAGAACACCTACATACGCATTCACCTCGCTGCGAAGTCTCTTGGGTGATTCCACGAAAGATCGACACGGGTCCAAAATCCGATATTTTAGATTTCATTGAGTACTTTATATTTCGTGCACCTCTCACCAGGTAGCCCGAAAGTCAACTTCTTTTTATGATTAACGGCATAACTTACGAGAAGAAAAAAATCTAACTTCACCAACACGGAGGCACCGATTTCGCCACCTATCATTTTCGAAAATTGCAGATGCTATAAAAATACAAATATTTTTGTTTCAAGGAAGATATTTTTTACCTGAAATGCATGTCTAATGAAAAACGAATTCATACGGTTTTATGTTTGTAGACTTTAAGAAAATAGCTTTTAAAAATGTCTAATTTTGCGACAGTTTAAAGTAAGTTACGTATTCCTCATTTTTTTTATCCGAAAATAACGAGAGCAGCGTTTTTAAACTTGACACGTTTTAAGGATATAGTGTGTTCATTAGGTGCATAAATTATTGCTGCCGTAGGGCAAATGTAAATTTTTATATATTGCATCAAAGTTCTCATATTGGCAAAAGTGTACTCCACTGAAATTTCAATAATAAAGAAACCCCATCTTCGATTTTTCTTAAAATCTCGTAAATAGACAACCGAAGGCCATCGTACAGTAATATAGAAAAAGACGTCGCATTATTTTGTTTTAGCGGCAATATTCGTGGTACAAATCAGAGCTTTTCGAGAATGTGCTGATAAGTTAAGAAATCTAGAAACCGAAACGGAAAAGCGGCAACAAGCTTCAAATGCGAGTAAACGTTACCGCATTTGGTGAAGTAAGGCTGTTTTACCAGATAGGAGTAACTATTTTGAACACGGTATTCTACAGTATCTGAATCCACTCTTATACGTAGAGCACTGTGACTTCTAATATGTGGTGCCTCTCCATTACTGACACACAGATGGAGATGCTGTGATGGTCGTGTGTTTGTAACACGTTGGGTAAGAGAATTGAATGTTGAATGAGTTCATAAACGATTCATAACAAATTTTTATCATTTGGGGCACGAAGACTGCCGCATTAGACTGAAGAACACGGTTTAGGGCAAGTTGTCATCCGTCTTCTGCTCTACAAATGAATTGCTGTGCGCCGCATCTCGGAGGCAATGCTTTAGATCATATGCTTCAAAGTTGGGACAAAGATTACGCCTCCCGTAATTTTGTCGACAAAAACATTGTGAAACTCATTTTAACGTACTATACTTCAGCTTTGCATTCGCACTGTGGATACTTGTGCGCAAGTATCCTGGAGACAAGTAGCTTGAGACAAGTATCCTGGAGACAAGTATGCTGGAGACATGTATTCTGGAGACAAGCTCTGGACTTTGAACTACGTGTGTCTGGCATATTGTTTATGTCGCAAGTGTCACACCGCACCTTCACGTAGAGTATATAACACAATACACACCCAGCAACAAAGCCTACTGGACGAGACACTTGCAAACCACGCTCGATTATCGCTTAACCTGAAAAGCAAACATAGTGTTTCATAAAAAGCTTTGCCAGAAGTGATATTTGCAATCTACACAGTTATTAATCTTGCAATCACAGTGGCTAATAATTCATCTATTCAGAAGCATCGATCATTGATATAGCGGAAATGCTCAACAATCCATGTCGCAAATGTGCCACCTACTTTTATCTCCGCGTGTATACGCGCCCGTATTCGGACGCAGTTTTTGCAAAGTCGAGGATAACGTAAAGTGACCATTCTGCTTCTGTACTTGTCACGGCTTTGAGGGTTTCTTTCAAGTAAATCATCGCATGTATTTGAGCGGCTGCACATCGCCGAGAGAGAGAGCATAGTGGGCGTGATAAAGTATATGTAGGGTCCAACCCATCTTATCAGAGAGCTCAGCTCATGCCTATATGACTGTGACTCTGTCACGCTGCAACTCTGAAGTGTCTCATTGTCGAGGGCACAGTGGGTCAGGCTATACACTAAACGTTCTCACCTTAGTACTCAAGACATCGGGTATGGCTTTCCGACACATACGCCTAGCCCTCTCCATCTGTTTACTTATTTTCCAAATTTATACTTCGATCCTTGTGTATTTTAAGGCATACATCATGGAAGTTTCGTTTGCGACATCCTATGACAGGAGCCTTACAGAAAAAATGCTGTTTAGCCGATGAGCTACTCTTTTTCCTATGTTCAAACGAAAGCCAGCATCATACATTGCGTATTATCGCGATGTGTGATACTGATGCGGATGTGTGACGCTATAATGAACGAATAGTAACTAACCGTATATTAACAAACGTGGTTTAACGAATTGAACAACTTAAGAAATGAAAATTAGCTTCGAGTCTAAATCAGGCTAATCATTTTACGGATATGGGTGGGGGGGTCACCTGAAGCGATGTCGTAGAAGGGGGCATGATTATAGATTTTTTTCTTCTTACTAGCAGAAAAAAAAAACCTTCTTTGCATAAATACTAGCTGTCAATGTGTACTCACAGTGGTTTCAATCATTAGTTCTAATTGGTGGTCGAAGGTGGACTACAAGCACCAAAGTGAGGGTCGGGGGTGCTGACAAAGATTCGGGAGGAGGAGAGACGATTGCCCCTACCGCCCACCCCCTCTGACTCTGCCACTGGTGTCCCTTATCTAAAGCTTCCAAAATTAAAAAAAAACTCGAACTTTAGAAAAACACAGGACAATTAAGCGCCTGTCCTGCGTTCTTACGAAGTCCGAGGTTTTTCCTTTTCTCTCTCTCTCTCTCTCTTTCTCAGCTGCTGACCCACAAGTAGCGGGATCGAATTCCGGCTGCGGCGGCTGCAGTTTCGATGAAGGTGGAAATGTTGTAGGCCCGTGTGCTTAGATTTGGGTTCAGGTTAAAGAACCCCAGGTGGTCGAAATTTCCGGAGTCCTTCATTACGGCGTCTCTCATAATAATATGGTGGTTTTGGGACGTTAAACACCACAAGTCAATCAATCAGTTTTCTTTTTTTTCTTGCGCTTTAAGGAGCTATAGATCAGCACCAGATTTTCTATAGGTGACATGTTTCAAAACCAACTAGCCGGATCTCAGTGCTTGCTCATTTTTTCCACGGTTGCAGACTGCGCACACAACCGCCTGTTAAAGCTCGCACAGGCGGCGACCGCGTCATAAAAGTAGGCACGAATGGAAATAAACGCGACGCACACGGAACTGTCCAGTCAGCGGTGCGTCGAACGATCGGTCATCTGAGCGCGCAGCAGCTGCGTTTTCGTCGGAACCCCACGACAACGTCACTGTAGAATGAGTCGTGCTCTCTCTGTTGCATACAAAAGAAAGAGTACTCTAGACATTGACGCTCGAATATAATAAGGTGTGTTCCATGACCTTTGTTCAGCCTCTGCTGTACACTGCGTGATGCAAATGTCGTGGGTCAGCCCCAGCAGGTCGACTAAAGTCAATGAATTTCAACGTTTCCTCCGCATTTTTGCTGCCACCGGATGCGTATAGCGTGAGACATGTAAGAAATCTATCCAAAAAAGCAGCAAATTGATTTAGACTGGTAAAGTACTTCTAGCAAATATCGGTGTTCGCTCAGATAAACTTTTCCCGCCATTTTTTTCACTGCCCGGGTGTTTCGGCTACGCATGCTTTCCACCGATAAGGGTGACCGAGAACCAGGATGCCACATTTAAAGATCTGTTTATCAATCAATCAATCAAACTTTATTTCAGGAATGCATACATTACATGAATAAAATTCTACAGTACAGAGGAGGTCCCGAAGTTAGAAAACTGTCGGGGGGACCTCCGTTTACTTAGCTTTTCATTCCAGGAAAGCCGGGGACCAATAGTAGGCCTGCGTGATAAGCACGTCATCGCTTTGATTTGATATTTGCATTCATGGACCATGGCGGATACTCTTTTTTCCACGGCCGGACTCAACTTCTTTGGTGTCTATATTCCAGCCGTCGTTTTTCTTACAGACTCGATCAACGGGGAGAAGATGAAACTTATCCCCCACCCTCCTTAATGAAGAATACTTTCGAAGAACCTCCGCAAGTATCATCCGCACCTTAATGAAGAACCTTTGCAAGCACGCCTGTGCCTGCAAAGGGTATCTTGTGTGTACTGGGACTGGTAAATGGCCGTAGAAAGGCACATGTTTGGTGTGATTCAGTAGAAACTCGTCGACAAAACTCGATTGATTCGATCGCGGACACAATGGAAAATTCGTTCGCGTAGCCGGAGGTGTGGGAACAACCACCACTTCTTCAAAAACTTCTCAGTGGAGCATGTCTATATGAACACGCACATGAAAACGCATGCAAGAACATAGAAAAAAGTATGGCTGAATGGCCCCCCCCCCCCCCAAGACAAAATTGTGGCTGCGCTACATCTGGAACTAGCAACTTCAATACGTGTGTATGGCAGAGTTCCTTATCTATTTTCTCCCGCAGAAAAGAATGCAGTTGTGTCTCGGAAGAAATCGTATGCGCCGCCGACCCATCTATATATTATTCACTCTTTTGCTCGCTTCCACATACGCCAAAGCTTATACTACGACATGAGCAGCTTTTGGTTAAATAATGCTGTTTTTGTTATACATTTATTGCCGGCCCGAAACACAACAGGAGTCCAAAATGACCTTCGTTCCGCTCAAAATCGGTTCACGATGCATGTGCGACGCAGCCGTGCTTATGAGCTTCGCAGGAAGGGAGTTTGCGCTCGCTATTTTTTTATCGACTGGCGGAATAGGTTAATGTACCTTCGAGCCAAGATACAGTTGCGCACTGCCGAGGCAACCACCATGGTCGACGGTCGTGCGCGTAGCGGCCATGAATGGTCACATTAAGAAGCTGCTTTATCCGCCGAGAAAGCGAGCTGTGTAGGAGGGAGCCAACGTGGCCAGCGTTTCGACGTTTCTAGCGGGAGCCGGCGACACGTGCGTTATCGCAGGTACATTTGGTCGACAATACGAGCTTCGAGATTGCACTTGACCGCCGCAGACAAACCTGTCTTGTTCTCTTTCTTTATCTCCTTGAAAGTGTGGACAGGCAGACTTCGAATAGACCTACGTGACGTTGTTCCCCTCCTTTCTCTTTCCCCTTATCATCTAAATCACCCTCGTGTTGCGATCATTTCACCACTCTAGTCGGGCAGTACTGCAGCAAGAAGGCGTTGACATGAGCGAGTAACAGCGCGTGTATTGTGTTGGGATATTGGTGATCGTGCCAATGCCTGAAAACGGATGTCGCGTTGCTAACTTCCACTGTGGCTACATTTCTCTTCAGCGCCCTATCGCGAGTACTGGCACATCGTTAACGAAGGTGCAGTAACCTTTAGGACCTATCTCGAACTGTGAGACAAAAGTTACCCACACAGACAAAAAAGAAAAAAAAATTGGCTGATCCCACGTACAGTGGGAATCGATGATATGCGAACCAGAAATGAGAAATGTTGATATGTCAATTTAAAATCAGCCCAATGTTACCAGGTGGAGATAAATGATGCCGCACATAACTTCCATGTCATGATTATCATGTTTGGATGTGTCGTTTATCTTCGTCATCCATTCACGTCACGTGATACCAAATTTAGTATATGTGGAGCTATCGAAACGACCACGAGCACGCTATGAGCGTAGTGCGTTGTCATGTTCCTACATGACACGCGTATCAGGATTATCATGTTTGGACCAAGCATATATTTCGTCATTCATTGACGCCATGTAACACCAAATTTGGTATATGTGAAGCTAGAAAAACAGCCGCGAGCGTGTCATGAAGGGCCCAATATACTAGCGTTGACGATGGGCACAGCGACGCTACGTAAGCAAAACTCGAGCACAGTCTGACGCCAGGCGCGACCAGCGTCCGCAAGCGCGGCCCGACGAGACCGGCGCAAAATGCGACATGCTGCATCTCGCGCCGATGCCTTAGAGTATCGACGATAGTTATAGCGCGAGAACAAACGGACGACACAGAGACAAGAAGGACACGAAAGACACGAGCGCTAACTTCCAACTGAGTTTATTGCGCAGAGCACGAAAATATATAGAGGAGACAGTGACCAAGTGGTAAAAACCATATGGCACAAAGAGCAGAACATGAGTAAGAAAAACAAAAACAAACAACATAAAAAAGCACGGAAAAACAGCAAAGAAAAGTCTAGAAGAAAACGAAACATTGATTGATATGTGGGGTTTAACGTCCCAAAACCACTATATGATTATGAGAGACGCCGTAGTGGAGGGCTCCGGAAATTTAGACCACCTGGGGTTCTTTAACGTGCACGCAAATCTGAGCACACGGGCCTACAACATTTCCGCCTCCATCGGAAATGCAGCCGCCGCAGCCGGGATTTGAACCCGCGCCCTGCGGGTCAGCAGCCGAGTACCTTAGCCACTAGACCACCGCGGCGGGGCAAGAAAACGAAACAGAAAGGTAAAGATAATATAACTACCTGCCCGCACCGAAACCTTCGAGAAACCTGCGTTCCTCCTCGGACAAAGCCACGGAGGGCTTGCTAATACAAGGCACCTGTTCGCGTGCCATCTTCTTGTTTCTGTGTCGTCGTTTTGTTCTCGCGCTATAACTATCGTCATGCCATACCAACTAGTCCAAGCTGCCACACTTCTTAGAGTAACATTACATTATGCCGATGCGTTACCCAGACTGCACTGCGTCTCCCTGTTTTCGTGACGGAGGAATGCCGGAAGTGCTCAAACGCGCATGTGTCAAAGCAACGCAGCGCGGCGCGCCCGAGAGTTTATGGCAGGACCGGCGCCTGGCGTGGCAACGCCGGCGTGACGCGACGAAATGAACGCCGGCGAGCACGCGCCGGCGTTCATGTCAAAATGTATATATTGGCGCCTTCACTGTGGAATGTAGCCATGTTCTCACAAGACACGCATCTCATGATTATTATGTTTGCACCAGTCACATACTGTATGTGACTAGTGCAAACATAATTATCATGAGATGGGTGTCATGTAACAACATGACTACATGCTACGCTCATGATGCGCTCGCGGCGGATTGTCCCATACCTTCGTCATCCCTTGGTGTCCCGTAACACCAAATTTGGCATATGTGAAGCTAGCGCAACGGCCGCGAGCGCATCATGAGTGTAGCATGTAGTGATGTTACATGACACGCATCCCATGTTTATTATGTTTGTACCAGTCACATACCTTCGTCATCCATTCACGTCCCGTAATACAAAATTTGGTATAAGTGAAGCTAGCGAAACGGCCGCCAGCGCATCATGAGTGTAGCATGTAGTCATGTCGTTACATGACACGCATCCCATGTTTATCATGTTTGCACCAACATCATAGCTTCGTCATCCATTCACGTCCCGTAATACAAAATTTGGTATAAGTGAAGCGAGCGAAACAGCCGCCAGTGCATCATGAGTGTGGCTTGTAGTCATGTTACATGACACGCATCTAATGATTATCATGTTTGCACCAGTCACATACCTTCGTCATCCATTCACGTCCCGTAATACAAAATTTGGTATAAGTGAAGCTAGCGAAACGGCCGCCAGCGCATCATGAGTGTGGCATGTAGTCATGTTACATGACACGCATCTAATGATTATCATGTTTGCACCAGTCACATAACTTCGTCATCCATTCACGTCCCGTAATACAAAATTTGGTATAAGTGAAGCTAGCGAAACGGCCGCCAGCGCATCATGAGTGTGGCATGTAGTCATGATGTTACATGACACACATCCCATGTTTATCATGTTTGCACCAGCATCATACCTTCGTTATCCATTCACATCCCGCAATACAAAATTTGGTATCAGTGAAGCTAGCGAAACGGCCGCCAGTGCATCATGAGTGTGGCATGTAGTCATGGTACATGACACGCATCTAATGATTATCATGTTTGCACCAGTCACATACCTTCGTCATCCATTCACGTCCCGTAATACAAAATTTGGTATAAGTGAAGCTAGCGAAACGGCCGCCAGCGCATCATGAGTGTAGCATGTAGTCATGTCGTTACATGACACGCATCCCATGTTTATCATGTTTGCACCAGCATCATAGCTTCGTCATCCATTCACGTCCCGTAATACAAAATTTGGTATAAGTGAAGCTAGCGAAACGGCCGCCAGTGCATCATGAGTGTGGCATGTAGTCATGGTACATGACACGCATCTAATGATTATCATGTTTGCACCAGTCACATACCTTCGTCATCCATTCACGTCCCGTAATACAAAATTTGGTATAAGTGAAGCTAGCGAAATGGCCGCCAGCGCATCATGAGTGTGGCATGTAGTCATGGTACATGACACGCATCTAATGATTATCATGTTTGCACCAGTCACATACCTTCGTCATCCATTCACGTCCCGTAATACAAAATTTGGTATAAGTGAAGCTAGCGAAACGGCCGCCAGCGCATCATGAGTGTGGCATGTAGTGATGTTGTTACATGACACGCATCTAATGATTATCATGTTGTCACCACTCACATACCTTCGTCATCCATTCACGTACTGTAATACCAAATTTGGTATATGTGACGCTAGCGAAACGGCCGCGAGCGCATCATGAGCATGGCATGTAATCATGTTGTTACATAACACGCATGTCATGATTTTCACGTTAGGGTGTGTCGCTTGTGTTCGCCGTACAATCATTCATACCATACCAGTTTTGTAACATGCCACGTGAACGAAATCACCGCAAGAGCTGCAAGACCATCAACTGTACATCATGACATTCATGACATACATGTCATGATTTTCATGTTATGACTAGAAAAATATGTTCTTCATACAATCATGTTATTCCGTACCAAGTTTGGTATCGATACCATTTTTGAAACGGCCAGCAGAGCTAAAAGTCGTAGGCGGCAGATAGATAGATAGATAGATAGATAGATAGATAGATAGATAGATAGATAGATAGATAGATAGATAGAAACGCTCAATGTCGCCGAAGTTCGCTAAAAAAAGCTTCGCATTTCAAAACCGCCCGTTTAAATGCCACAGGTCTTGCTTGTTTTACTATTTGTTTCTGTGTTGAACCTATTTTAAGTTTTACGCAGTCATCTTGCATTCGACCAGATTGTTCAGTTGGGTGCCGCAACAATCAGCACGGAGTTGGCAAAAAAGAGAAAAAAAGGACAGCTGCCTAAACTTTCATGGACAAAAAGAAAAAAAAAGGCAGAAAGAGCTTTGCGCCTACTACATGGCCGACGCACTACTTTGCTTTGTTTATTTCTATCATATTGCCGGTGCTCTCTTCAAGCTGTTTCCTTCTCCCATGCCGGGAATCGGACTCCCATCCACAGAGCGACACTTCTGCCTCTACTGGCTATAACGACGAGATTGCGTTCATGCCTAGGCAGCAATGAGACGTGACTACGTAAAATGACAAGTGACTTCAATAAAAAGTCGGATTGTCGAATCCGAAACAACTGATCGCCGACACACATACGATCGAAAAAGAACCAATCATTGGCGTACGACGCGTACAAACGGGAGCATGACCAGCGCAACGTTGATGGCCGTATTTCGATACCATCCACCAGGCTTTTGGTTTAGCTTTCAAAAACATGTAACAAAGTCCATGGAGCTTCTCAACCTTTTCGTGTTCGAAGGGACGGCCTACAGCTCTCCCATAGTAGAGTACCCTGTGCTCTAAATCGTTACCTCCCTTTTCTAATCCCCTCTCTCCTCTCGAATGGCCTCTCTTACCGGCCCGTGGGACGGCTGAAGCTCTCCCATAGTAGAGTACCTCGTGCTCTAAGTTGTAAACGTTTTTAACGCACGGGACGGGTTTATAGTCCCCCGTGGTAGAGTACCAAAAATCGTGGACCACTTTCTCTAAACACATGACTCCGCACAGATCCCTAAGGATCTTGTTGAGAAACGATCAGTTGGTTTATCGTTCCTCATCCTCAGTTTGCAAATTAAGTAGTTGAATACGAACTGCCCCGACTGCTGCTTTTTTCCCCTCCAAAAATAAATGGACTTGTGTATTCAACATCCTAACTCTGCCTGCGTCCTTAACCATTGGGACACGCTTGCAGTTTGACAATGAACGATTACGAGCTCGCCTGAGTTAAGCTTTGTTGCGGCGGGAAAATCATAACTGTCGCGAGATAACAGCGTTTTACCTTAGAGAGAGAGAGAGAGAGATAATGCACCGCGTAGCACTTAAATCACCAAGAGAAACATCGAAAACACGTACCACCAAGGGAAATGTCACAATTTGTCTTTATTATCTTTTCGTGCACGCTTATTTTGACACAGCCGATATACATACATGTACTACACGCACGCACACACAAAGACCAAATCAAGGCGAAGAAAAATATAACGATGACAAAATGTATTTCGGCGAATACAATATATATGTACAACTTCACAGGACATCGAGGAAAATAAAAATGGCGCCGGAGGCCCGTCTCCGTGTCGCAGAAAGATGGACTCAATTGTATACACAGCTGCTTCCACGTTTACGCACTATGTACACACTTCTTCCTGGAAAATAAATGCTTGTATGAGTCACTCATGAATGTATGTATATATATCTGCATATATATCTGTATATATATATATTTGACAGCAGTGTTTACGCAGACTACTATGCCCCTCACTCACTGTAGAAGACACTACGAATCAATGGGCGCGTCACGGTAACAGTAAAAACCGCGTCTAAATAATTGAAATACCGCTTGATCGAGCATTTCTTGAACAAATGTGTTCAGATCAACGAGAACTTGCGAAACCCCAATGCTCCGGCAAGCTGATGTGTGTTTCCGTTACAGACTTTCAATTTAGCGAACTTCCTTGAGGTCCCTTGGATTTCGATCGATCGAAGTTCTGCCGTTTCTTCGACGCACGTGCGCTAAAGGTCCAACCTGTCAACAACCACATATTTTTAAAACTTCGGCTACTGTGAACACACTTATATGAATTCGTCTTACACGTGGTTATAATTTACGGCCACAGCTACAAACTCTTCGTCTAAGGCCTATAGTCACACAACATGATGCTACCGTAACTATAGGACGCCATACGGTATCGCTAGAGTATACTACTTTTATTAGTTTCATGCTTTAGTAACGCACTGGGCACTCTAAATTTTAAGCGGCTCTAAAGAATCATAACTATAAAGCAGTCCCCCCAAACATCAGCAGCTTAAGTTATATTTCGCACATAACCACCGTCCTAAACAAACGCGATTACGTGAAAATATAACTACACGAGTTAAACTCTATAGACTCTCTGGTTTGGCCTATGGTAGTGCAGTCCGCGTTCAAAGTGAATGCGTAACCTTCATTCGTTGAAGAACGAATGACCTGCCCAACGTTTCTATTATCAATATAAAACGAGAAATTATTTAAGGAAGGCCAACGACCGATGCATATAATCCTGTTTCGAGAGCCAGAAGATCAACCGCAGCGCAGGACGTGAAGGGCAATTTACATGACGGACGTTTATTTAGCTGCACAACTAAAGAGAGATTTAATTCAACGCATGGGTTGAATCAGCATTTTTTGTGTGTCGTTGTTAGTACAAAAAACAGTCCGTATAATATAGTGTTTCAAAAGTATAAGACCGGCTTATATTGCGGAGCTATGATAAAACCGCCAGCATCGTGTCATTCAACTACCGTCATAGCTTAAGTTGGCAGTGAGCGCTAACACCTGTTGTACTGTCTTTCCGCGCCTATGGCTTGAATAGCGAGACGTTGACTTCACGCATCCAGAAAGCGCATGCCTGATGTAGCTAAGGAATTTCAAGGAAAGAAAAACACCGTGAATCACCGCGTTGGGAACGAAACGACACATAGAGCCGGGCAGACACATCGCCACGCGCTCGGCGGTGTGTAACCCTATATACAAATCGCGGTCAAGGCGGACGCATCACGATTGCAATGCGAGACGACTGCGGTTCGGCGGCACGATTCGGGGCTTTCTCGGCACGGCGCCTATCGCGTTTACGTCTCTGCGAAGTCTCTTGTACTTTCGAATGCCAGCCGATTTTGGCTGCGCGCATGGTCGTGGGCTCGAAATCCGCTGCAGCCGTCAACCGATGTTCTAATCTGTGCACAAACGGCCCTCATTTGTTCGGTTTCTTGCAAGGCCTACACAGAAAAGCTTCTTCAAATGACAAGAACAACACAATGGTGACTCGAATAGGAAATTCTACAAAACTGCCGGCGTGGGCATTTACAACAGAAGGAGCTGCTCTAGAAATACTAGTCTAAATCACGTCTAACTTGAGATTACATTAGGACGTTTCAGTTTTGTTTTAAAGATGTTTTTATACATGTAATTTCTTAAGCTCTGAACGACAGCGAGTGGGAACATGCCCAACTTTCAATTGTCATTGAAACAACATTGCAAGCTCTAGTGTATAAAGGAGATACGATAAAGCTAGAGCTGACCTTTTGAACAAAAGCTTTCAAGTCCGAGGGTCGCTCTGGCACTTTTCAGCTGTCTGTTAGTTCAGCCTCGCACGTAACTGGTTATATTTCTGATTATTTCTACTGATAAAAACTATTATCTCGTTAACGCGGTAGTGGAATGTTCGACACCGGAACAATCTTGAAATTCGAAGCTATCTTTCCAAGTGGCTCAGTGGATCTTCTCCGCAGCTACGCGTTTGCAAACCCGCTCTTTCATAAACAACCCCAAGAAAAGATTATTTGCCTCTTTGCTTGAGGTTGCTTTGGCTGTTACGTTCGTTAAGGTTCGTAGTGCTTCGACAGGAATCTAAAATAGCGCGATAACACTTCTCTTTCATTCAAGTTTAACCATCTTAATAAATCAGATAGCTTGGTCAGAGGACACAGGCGTATTTATACAGCAGCGGGCAGCCGATTGCAGCGGATTTGTAGCGCACCTTGACTTCAATCGTCCTAACTTCTACAGAGAGCCTCTATACATGTTACGGCCACGTTAAAGTTCGTACAGTGGCATGCAAGGATCCTTTTTATGCAAATAACGGCGCGGAGGCGATCCAAGGGTCCGTCTTGGCGGAGCAGTGGTTTTGTTGCTAAGCCGCTGACCTCGAGGGTCGAGGGTTCGATTCCAGCTGTCACAATTCGATGGAGGCAAAGTACTATACAGGCCCATGCACAGTGCGCGTTAAAGAACACCGGCTGGATCGAAATTTCCGGAGCCCCCAATTACGGCGTCTCTCGTAATCATGTCGTGGTTTTCCCAGGCGAAACCTCGCGGGTATTAATACGAAAGGACCTAAAGGAAATTGCACTGTGCCCGAACAACAGAGTCGAGTTCGACGGCTAACGGGAGAAGGCAGATGCACTATACCGATAACAATCACCGAAATGACGCCACGATTCACAGAATCAATTAAAAAAGATTAAAAAAAAGGTCGAGGGGCAGTACGTAACAGATAACGAAACGGCGAGCTGTCGATGTCATTTTCTGATTACGTCGCTAGCCGTACACACTCACGCAAGCACTGTGCTTACGCCTCAATAATGTCGCTTGCATTTTGTCTGACGCCTGACAGAAATCGGACATCGCGCAACGCGATAACTGGTGCAAGATAATTACAATGAATGAGACGGGATCTTCGTTGTTACGCCACCGCATGATTCCCACCTATATAGCTTCCATTCACCGTATAGTCGCACACGGCAGATATCGCGAATCAGTACAGTTTACCTTGATATACGTCGCGAAACTTATTTACACCGGAATCTTCGCGCGCAATCGCGTATCAGCCCTTCAAATGGAGAGAGCAGGCGGGCCTATACGCATAATAAGACTCGTATGAAGCTGCTCCGCAGTCACGGAAGTGACGTGATTCTATATGCTATCCCTAAAATTGAAATTAAAGAAAATTAAAAATAAACATCCAGTGATGAGAAAGGCAGGCTAGAAAGAACCGGAATAACGTTTCTGTTGTAAACGTCATTTTGATGCACGGACGCAGTGCCGCGCACGGCATTGAACAAACGGGCGGCTCAATCAAGAGAGGAATTTGTCTTATGCACGCAGAATGATCTAATGTGAGAGACAAATGTACCCTTGAAGTTACCGCCCACGTTAGAAAAGATTGCAATCACCGCGTATAGCTGCATCATAGCTGTTGCAATAGCAGTCAATCATCTATCCAGGATACACAGAGGAAAACGAACCGCATTATTTAATCTTCGTGGTACTTTGCGGACATCTCACTTACACGTCGTGTTAACTAGTCTCTAGTTTGGCTCTAAAAAGTCTACGGAGAGGCGATAATCAGCATTAGCAGAATCCACGAGAGAGGTCAGGCGTATCGACTATTTTCTCCCGTAGCCTTGCGACATTCTCGTGGTGTGTTTCGACCAATGACAAAAGGCTGTGGATGCTGACGTACGTCACATAGTACGTCAGCAAAGACAAGAATGCCGTCGCTAATCGTTCTCCTATATATTCTTGTATAGTGCTACTTTCAGCAAATTATTTGCATAAGCGGAAAAACGTGGGCGGAAAATTAAAAAAAATGCAAGCGTTCCTGCGGAGCTTTAGCCTTTCCTCCAACAGTGGCGGAGCCTCCAATTTTCACAGAGGGTGAACAATAGTCGGGTGGAGGAGGAGTTGCTGTCCTACATCGTCTTTTTTTTTTTCAGGATGTCCTGGTTCACAAAACAATCCCTCTTTTCCTCGATGCCATGGCGCATATGCATCCTTCCCCTAGCGGAAAAGTCGCAAAACGCCTCTTGATCTCGGAGGCAATCGTGTAGGCGATACAGGACTCTCGGCTCCTAACAAAGCTCTACCAAAACTGCAGAAGGCAGCGCAGAAAAATGCAAAAAAAAAGTGGATCTTGGAGGGCTTCGAGACGTCACGCACCACGTGTATCACCTTTCGGCTACGCCCTTTATAAGTTTCCCAATAAAGGTAAATGTAGGACGAAAAATTTTGCACCTCATACAACAATGCATGTGGCTTTGTCACCTGGACCGGACGTAGTTACTGAGTTGCACGACGGAGACCATATGATGAGCGTAACCGAACAGTATTGAGCATAGTTTTAAACATTTGTTTGCTGGAAGAAAATCACCTTTCAGCTTGGTGTAGTACACTATATGTGCGTTCAACACCTCTAGACTAATAAATAAAGTGCATGGTATAAATTTCCAGTCGAGTTTACAAGGGACGATTAATCTCAGTGCCACAGCATTGAACCATGCAAAACTGGAAAATGAAAGCGAGCATGAACGGCAGCTTACATGGAGTTTCAGCATTCCACACACACCCACACTCAGGCAAAAGCCAGTACAAGATAACACACTATTCGGTGGCAGTGCGACAGCAGCAGGCAACATCTTCTCTACTCGCGCACACTGTATATACACATCGTATTGTGCAGTGATGGTCGGCGCTACTTAGCATCCGAGATCCCCAACCGCAATAACCCAACAGAACATCAGTCCTTCATTTTACGAGTAATTAGATCTTCTGAAGCCTCCTTCACTACACTAAGTCCTTCACTTCAAATGCCACTGATTGAAAAAAAAAACTACATTGGCACATTGTTTTTTTCTTGTGCTGTCACTCTTATGCTTCGTATAATGCCACAAGCAAAAGTAAAAATAAAAGGTTGACAAAAATGAAGACATATTCAAAAAAAAATCACAATGTCTATGAGAAACGGAGGTAAAAGTTCAGCAAGTATGTTTTTAAAAAAAGTCTGAGTATTAACAACTAATAGCACACTGAATTCGTTGCAAAATATTTGGAGACCCTGATAGAATATTTTTGGCAAACTTTGCCATGATGATGGCCGATGGTGCGTAAAACCTTATGTCCTTTACGGTTAATCTTTAGAAAGCTAGCGTAAGAGGGAAAAACCCTTCATGTCTCCACAGAAGAATCATAGGCATACACTCCTAACGAAAATGTAGCTGCATGTTTCACAATACTTGTTACATTCATCTTGGCAAAAGAGGGCAAACAAAAATGTTTTTGTGCACATATTCTATCTTCTTTTACCGGCACACATTTACTGTTGTGTAATCAGAATTAAAGTGAATGGGCTGTTTAGCAAGAGGAATCTACAGGACATTGCTTAGACAGTGTTCTCAACCTGAACAGGCCTCACACTTGGAATTGGACAGACAGCTCAAATTCTATTAGGTTTAAAAAGAATGTAATAGTGTGATTACATGCAGTGCAAATACAAATAAATAACCCTGTTTTTAAATCTCCAAATGATATAGAAACATTCAATGAAGATTAACAGAGATTTAAGATGGTTGCATCTTTCTTTCTTGCACAATTTCAGATGAACACTCATAACAGAAAATAAGATCCTCAAAGAAGCACTACATATTGCTGGCTCCAACTAAGAATTTAGCTGTATCGCAGGTCACTGTGTAGTCCAAAGAGGAGGAGTCATAAAAAATGCACAATAACACAAGTCAAACAAAATAGAAATATAAAAAAATATAACAACTTCTTTTAGAAATGATGAACATTTCTTGCATTTATATATGTGAGAATTTCGGTATATTATGCTCTAATGCACTCATCAGAGTGACATAATAAAAAATACCGTTTCTTTTTTTTTGGACAGCAAGAGCTGAGACAAGTGTCAACCTTGCCACTTCACATAAATACACTTGGACTTTTGCTTAGATTCTACGAGAAAAAACCCATTAAAGTACAAGCATAGACACGAAAAAAGAAGCCAGTGTCAATAGCAACAGCACGGTAACTCGCAAGGACATATTAAAGAAGTTGGTTCTGAAAAAAAAAACTTTTTTTTCACACTTCAAAGCATCAACTGATACACCCACGCCAAGAGTCTTGACTACAGTTGAATGGACAATTCAGTTAGTCATCAACGACAGATCTGACACATGCAGAGAACAGTGCCAGTTCTGCGGCAAACTGAAAACGGGGACCAGCGTAACGCCAATTCATTGAGTAGGAACGCAATATTGTACTTCAAGGGCAATTCGAAATTGCAGGCTAAACACAATACAACTTCTTTCCTTTTCAAAGAAGGCTCCTCTGAGTTCGTTGTACCTATTGTTCTATATTGCACATTACCTGAAAGCTTCTTACGACAAATGCCACACCTTCACGATGTCGACGACTCGGCTGTTGAGATTCGACACATCATCATCATAGGGTTGATTATAACACCACAACGAATAGAAACAAGCGAGAAAAAATGTTCGTCGAAACAAGAACTGAGATCATTATTTCCAGAATGACAATTTGTTTTTTGTTTTGGGATAACATAATGAGTGGAGTTTAGCTTGGACATTTGTATGAATGAGGTCGTTGCAACCGTTTAATGTATCGTCAGGAGTTCATATCAGCATGCGAAATCGATGAAACGGTCCACCTCAGAAAGGTGACGAATATAGTATTGAAGACAAAATAGTGTTTCACAGCATGCATCTTATGGTGATTACCATTGTAAAGCAAAAAATTTGGCTATCAATTCATTGTTAAGTTGTTTGTCAGGATAACTTTCTTTAAAGGTTGCTACACTGTGACTAAGGAGGGTAGAGCCATGGGGCATTCTTATAAAAAAGTGAAGCCTACAACATGGCAACAACGAGAAAAGCTTCTAACAAAACAGTACCTGTGATCTCAAAAATGGCACAGAAACTCAGTCGTGTAGATTGTGCATTCAGAAAAAGGTGCAATTTCAGGGTTTCATAGTGCAGAGGCAAAAAAAAATAATGAGAGAGACAATAGGATGAGAGACTTGGAAGACAAAGTCGCCCAACTACATCACACCTTCTGTGAGCTCATCACATTAAACAGACGTCGCATGCAGCAAGAAAGATTATTTTTGCATAATCATACTTAAAGTGACGGAGCATCAGCAGTTGGTGAAAACGGGCAGAGTCAGTGAATAGCTTAATGATGAAGCAGAGCGTGCAAATAAAATGACTGCCACGTGTCTAAGACATTTAAAGTGTTTAGCACACTTTCCTAGTGCTTAGTCTACATGCCCTCAGTGTCTGGTGAAATCAAATTTTTCTAAGGTACATACTTCACCAAAACATCTAATAGAGCAAATCGTTTCATGTACTAGAAAGTCTAAAAATTTTGGCTTTCTCTTTTTTGCGAGTAAATTTGAAAACAGTCAATTTTTCAGCTCTCATACATTATATGCTTAACAATAATATTCAAAAAAAAAGAAGAGCAGGAAATAGAGTAGCTGCCATTCCCCTATTTGAGCAACATTGAATTGTCCTACTCAAGCTTGACCAGTGGTCCTACTCAAGCTTGACCAGTTACCTGACATTTTGTGCAGAAATTTACGCGGCTTCTCCTGAAATGAACGATACAATGAAAAGAGCAACATAAAGTTGCATAGACACATTCGTGACCTCACCAAATAAAATAAAAACGCACAACTGGGACACTCAATCGACGCCAGAGCTCTGTACAGATAATACTCTTCTAAGATCTGGACGCGCTACGCTTGCTACTGGCATTACACCAGTAGAATAGAAATGCACTGTAAAGACAAGACTGCGAGGTCAACCGCAGACCCACACGTGTACGTCATTTACGGATTGAAATGCAAAAATTCAGGGCAGTGTAATGCACGTGCTTTCTTTTACAATGCCTCGGCGTAACAATTGGCATAGTTTTGACTCGAAAACCTACATCAGAGCCAGCATTGGCTTTTAGAAGCCAGATCTACAGCGACAAGACCCACTCATCATGAGTAACTTCTCGTAGAAGTCGTCAAAAAAAAAAAGTCACGTTTCAGTCTGTGAATGCAGCGCATTCAAGAAAGGGTGCCGAGAGCAAAACACCCACCAATGGGTTGCGATATAACATTAGCGCAGAATTCACCGATTTCCCACGTCATGACATCCATTCCTCAATGCCTGTACTGCGACAGTAATTGGAGAGTTTAGCTCTTTTGACGGTTTCATTTTTAGAGTTGGCAAGGCAATGTCCACTGCAGAAGGCTGGGTCCCTTTATTGCGGGCAGAAGGGGGCCCGGAGCTGCTTCTTGCTTCTCAGTGGTCGACGGACGTTGCGAGGCATACGCGACGAGAAGTGCAGCACTGCATTTAGGGCTAATGCGGCTTCCTCAGACGTAGAGCTTCCAGATGGAGATGGGTTGTCGATAGAGCCCCGGTGCGCCCTGCTCTCGGCCTCCGAACACGTAGAAGCAGAGGCGCCACTGGTGCAGCTCGGTGCGTCCCCCGGGCGGGCTGCCGTGTCCAGATCGGCCGGTGGCACTGCGAAGGCGCACAGGCGTGCTCTGGCAGCTCTCCTCCTTGATGGCCTGGATGGGCGCCCGCTTGGACACCACCAAGGCCGTCTGGCTGCACACGGTGGGAGTTCGCTGGGATACGCGGTCCCAGGAGCGCGCACGCTCCTTCACCACCTGGCAACGGTGTCAAGAGAAATGTCGTGATTTCATTACTAAAGCCGGTGCTGGCCTTCTAGCACTGGCATATTTAGGGGTGTGTGTGTGGTGGTGGTGGTGGGGGGGCATAAACTTTTATCCCCCAAAAAACTTTCTGGTACGTCCCTGCCTTAAGGTATTCCTAAAAAACCTTATTCAGCTATGTTACCGGTAACAGACTCAGACTAGCTCTTGGCGCTGGTAAACAAATCATTTAGTAGTAGTAGTAGTAGTAGTAGTAGTAGTAGTAGAAGGAAGAGATGAGCTAATTCGATAGTTGGTAAAGAAAAACTGTGATCATAGAATCGTGGATAAAGAACGAAAACACACACACGCACACACACGCACGCGTGCGTGCGTGCAGATGACATGTGGAATGACGCTTCATGCCTGCATGTGCATGCACACGCAGGCATGACATATGTAAGTACTCATAAAAGTAAATGCTAACAACAAAATGCGGAGAAAGTAAAGCGGGCTTCTCCAATAATACGCTGTTATTGTGGAGAAGCCAGCATTTAAAGCATCTGCTTTAGTGAGGCATATCAATAAAATGCAGACTTCAAACTTTGCGGAGGCTCTGGAGGAGGAGGAGGAGGAGGAGGGTGATGATGAGGAAGAGAGAACTTTATTCAAAGTTCCGATTAAAAATATTTTTCGGCAGTAGCGCGAATGCACATGAACAGCCAT
Source organism: Rhipicephalus annulatus (assembly GCA_013436015.1). Taxonomy (NCBI): domain Eukaryota; kingdom Metazoa; phylum Arthropoda; class Arachnida; order Ixodida; family Ixodidae; genus Rhipicephalus; species Rhipicephalus annulatus. Next base: position 107,590 of record WOVY01005379.1, read on the forward strand.
TTCTGCTTCCAGATAACCCTGAACAACGGTTGCACACTCTCAACACTGTACCAGTAGAGCCCCTTCAGAGTTATACCTCGAATGTAGCCATTGAGCCTATAATCAAGCTGCGACTTTCGCGAGTTCGCATTAATTTACTTGCCCTAACACAGCGCGCTGATCACTAGGCCTAAGCAAAGTGTGAAATGCATAGTCAGCGCTACTGTCACTCTTGTTACGTTTGGCCCGGCGATTCGTCTGGGCAGACACCATTGTGCATAAGCCGGTCTACTAGGGGGGGGGGGGGCTCTCACCCCTTCGGCGCCCAGTCTGCCAGACGCTGTTGGAGATTTCGGCAATTACCGAGACCACGGGGCAAGCAAAGACGAGTTCCTGACTTTAGAATGCGGACCCTTCGTCGTCCCTTCGAGCAGCAGGGGTGCCTGATGACCTCGGCGACTCATCTAGCGAGGGCGAAGCTGTTGTCACCGGCGCCAGAGCTGATGGGGGAGCGGCGCCTTTTTAAACCTCAATCAAGTAGCCAACTGGCCGGCTGCCTATGCTCGTCAGGCATTGTCCCTGCTAGCCAGAGAATGAGACGTCGTGTCGCCACGACGCCGTTAACCGTTCGAGAGAGGACAACAAAGACAGCATCTTCCTTGGAAGAGACCGTGGCGGCCGCCGCAAATCGCCCTGCTAATTAAGCGAACAAATCGGCGGACCCTTTGATGTATGCTGTCAAGAGCTTGGTACCTCTCGACTAGCGGCACACAACGACGAGGAAGAGCCCCGCTGAAGCCACCTTGCAGTGCAGTGATCCCGACTCCATTCCCTTTTTTCCAATAGGGAATATTAGACATTCACGTGGACTGTGCATGCTCGTCCCCCTCACCTGATGTGTGTGTGTGTGATTGGTGTTCCACTCGGAGAGGAGGAGCCCGATAGGGCTTAAAACGATGCCGCAGAGTGCTGGACGTCGCTCTAAACTATGTAACGGTTCAACCACCACGCTCGTGGTTTGTGAAACCACTAACCTTTCTTTGCAGTAAATAAGTGTAAATAGTGTCTTAAACCTGTTTGTTTTTGCACCCTCTTCTTGTCAGCGTTCCTTTCCTCCACCCGGTTACACCACGCTACCACAAAAGACCGGGTAGACCCCCATTCGCAACAACTGATGGCAGCGGTGGGATGCCATCAGCGAACACAGAGTGACATAACACTCTGTGTTCGGTCATGGGGGCACTGAGTTCGTTGGGCCTGCGCCTCTGCAAACGTACGCCTCCGTCACCGACCTGTATGCCCGGCTGGGCTGCTGCGCTGAAGGTGCTCAGCTCGATGGCGGCGGCCGTGGCGGAGTTGAGCGACGAGGGCCGCGACCGGGGTCCGTGTCCCGTGAGAAAGTGCATGATGTCTCGCTGCAGCTCCGGGTCGTCGTCGGCGAACGAGTAGTAGCCCGAGCAGTGGGACGCGCTGTGCGACAGCTGCAGAGGAGAGCTGGCCGGAGCACCGGAGCTGCTCGCGTCCGAGAACCACGTATAGCTGCTCGTGGAGCGTCGCGGTCCGCCCACGCGGTACCTGTCGGGCATAGCGTATACGTTGAGAAGAGTGACAGTAGGTGAGCACCCCTATTCTATTGACCATGAGCATATATCCTAATACATGTGCACGCATCTTTAGAAACTCCTAACAAATTCCAAGTCCTTCTATGCCCCCCGCCCCATTTTTTAAAACAAACATCTGAGAAAAACAAAGTGACGAAAGCGGGCATCACACTTCCATATTGTTTTTTGGACATTACTAAATCGATTATTAGAAAACCAACGCGAGTAGTTACGGCGTTCTGACACAGACACCGGCAAAAAATGTTAATTCTGAAAAGTGACCACATAGGCCGAGCGGACCGGTTCCTTCTTACAGCTGTAGCCAAAGTTGAGCGTTCACTTAGTTTTATAAAATAGGGTGCTTGGAACGACGCGTCTCTGTTAGAAAATGACACTGAGGGCCAGGACAGGCAGAAGATAGAAAGCAGAACACATTGGCTGCAGATGAAAGGGTAACACTACAAAACATGGGCTTTCACGGGGTAATTAACGAAGCCCAAGGCCCACTCGCGATGTTGCGGCACACCTCGTGTCTCGCACATGCGCCCACCTGACGTTGCTGTGGTCGAGGTCGATGAGCAGGTCCGCCCGCGGGTCGGTGGCGTTCTCGCACGGCGTGTGCTGCTGGTCACTGGCCCCTCCGGTGGTGGCGGTGGGCGTGCAGCAGCAGCTGGCACCGGAACGGGCAGGGACCGCAGCCGCCGAGGAAGACACATTGAAGGTGTTCAAGCTCTGCGAACTGTGAAGCACGCGACACCACCATATTGGAGCGTCACTTCGCGCTTTGACAACGGAAGAACTGTCAGCGCAGATTGGCAGTGAGGAAAATAGTGATTCTACGCACGGGTGCCGGCAAGAGGTTGCAAGAGAGGCACTTCATTACCAAGTCACACCAGAACTTGACTCGCCACCCAAGCAACTCCAGCACTCACCCCGTTACCACCACGTTGCAACACGATTTTTCACCCTAAAATTAGGACGAAATCTTTTCGACGTCCATAAGTCTACAGACAGGGAAGCATGGAATTCACCCAGAAAGCGTAAAGAGGTTTAAGCGTAGCGGTACACAAGTAAGCAGGTTGCAGTAGTTTGCTTTGTGAAAAACATTGCTCTGTGCTTCGCGTTGTGCTCCGCATCAAGTTATGACAAGCATGCCGAAACCTGCCCTCATGATCGTCTATATACAAGGAATAGACATCATAGAAGTTCCGGAGTATTTGCCATTAGTTAATCTATGTTTTCTCGCGGTCACTAAAAGTGGTTCGGATGCTGTTTCAGTTATATTTCCCACCTAGAAGCAGCAATTGATGGCGATAAGCACTTGGTGTCATACGGTCACCGCTAGACAGACGGAAGGGGCTAGGGGTGGGGTGATGGTCGATCTGTAGGAGGCGAGCGCACCTGGTGATGCGTCGGGACCTGCCGCCCTGCGGCGGTGGACTCAGCATTCCGGGCGGCACGGGCACCGAGCAGTCCCTGTTGCGCGGCAGAATCTCGGACAGGGGCCGAACTCGCACGCTCAGCGGTCGCTTGCGCTGCTGGGGCGTCGACTCGCCGCTGCTGTCAGAGGCCTCGAGGACGGCGTCGGTGCTTGCCGACTTCTGGATGGCCTGCGGCGTGGGCACGCCGGACGCCGGGTCCGCCCCTTCGAGCAGTTTCTCGGTCTCGTCTCGCCGCGCGGCGCCGCTCACGGAGTAGTTGCCGCTGGAGATGCTGCGCACCAGCCGGCTGCTGGACAGCTTCTCCTTCAGAGACCTGCGCCCCAAACGCGTTTGTCTCGCTGCAGTGCGCGCAACACGGTGACGGTGGAATAATACCGGACAGGACGGGGGCCAAGGGCCGCTGAGGATACCGCGCCAGCAACGGACAACGTATACAATGCTGGGATGGTCGGTTTAAGAACTTTACAACGCGGAAAGATAACAATCGGGTTGTGAGCAATTCTGCGCTCGCAGATTTCTTCGCAAACTAAACAAACTCGCTGTTCGAAGAAGAGTGCGAAAAATGAATGAGTCTAACAAATACAGCAACAAGGAAGAAAGAAAGCAACAACATAACAAACAAACAAACAAACAAATAAACCAATTGACCAGCAAACAAACTATAAAAAAAAGCAAGGTGTTAATTTAGTGAGCCACATGATGTTTGATTACGACGTGTTAGGATGAGTTGTGACAGCGCGCACGTAGCGCGAGTCCATCAGTCATGGTTTGAATTTTTCATGGTGCACGGTGTTTAACGTAGCACCAATATTCGTTTGCAGTAGAAAGAGAACAAACAAGTAGATAGATCGTATTTGCGCAATCATGTACGAGCACGTAGCCTAAGGATACGGCGTCTGCAAAGCCCGCAATGTAACCAACACCTCACCATTGACGCGTCTTCAATGTACGTTATGGAAGCGTCTTTGAATCTCACAAATCACGAGTGCACATGTTCACCAAGTCAATCGCAGCTATAGTGAATGCATAGTTGCATGCAGTGAATGGCGTGTTTGTGCGAAAGCCCCGAAAGTTTGAGAATGCCGCTGACGAGCGTCTAGAGGATGCAGCGAGTGATATTAACTAACTAACTAACTAACTAACTAACTAACTAACTAACTAACTAACTAACTAACTAACTAACTAACTCACGACCGACCGACCGACCGACCGACCGACCGACCGACCGACCGACCGACCGACCCGACCGACCGACCGAACCGGACCGACCGACCGACCGACCGACCGACCGACCGCCGACCGACCGACCGACCGACCGACCGACCGACCGACCGACCGACCGACCGACCGACCTACCGACCGACCGACCGACCGACCGACCGACCGACCGACCGACCGAACCGCGACCGACCGACCGACCGACCGATCCGACCGACCGACCGACCGACCGACCGACCGACCGACCGACCGACCGACCCGACCGACCGACCGACCGCCCGACCGACCGACCGCCGACCGACCGACCCGACCGACCGACCGACCGACCGACCGACCGCCGACGCCGACCGACCGAACCTGACCCGAACCGACCGACCGACCGAACCGACCGACCGACCCGACCGACCGACCGACCGACCGACCGACCGACCGACCGACCGACCGACCGACCGACGACCGACCACCGACCGACCGACCGACCGACCGACCCGACCGCCCTACCGACCGACCGACCGACCGACCGCCACCGACCGACTCCGACCGACCGACCGACCGACCTACCGACCCCCGACCGACCGACCGCCCGACCTACCGACCGACCGACCGACCTCCTACCGACCTACCTACCTACCGACCGACCGACCGACCGACCGACCCGACCTCCCTACCGACCGACCGACCGACCTACCGACCGACCGACCGCGACCGACCGACCGACCGACCGACCGACCGACCGACGACCGACCGACCGACCGACCGAACCGACCGACCGACGACCGACCGACCGACCGACCGACCGAACCGACCGACCGACCGACCGACCGACGACCGACCGACCGACCGACCGACCGACCGACCGACCACCGAACCGACGACCGACCGACCGACCTACCGACCGACCTACCGACCGACCGACCGACCGACCGCCGACCGACCGACCGACCGACCGACCGACCGACCGACCGACCGACCGACCGAACCGACTCCGACCCGACCGACCGACCGACCGACCGACCGACCGAACGACCGACCGACCGACCGACCGCCCGCCTAACGAACTAACCAACTAACTAACGTTAGAATAAACTATTCAGGTCACGGTATTGACAGATAATAATGAATTTGTAAGCGCGCTAATGCAGCATATTTGTGATTGCATGTATAAGTAAACATTCCGGTATGCAGACCTACGCTCTTGATTTGAGTACTTTTTGTGTCTATACTGTTTGTGTGTTTCCTCTTTGTTTACTTTGTATCATTACGTTTGCACTACTCTACCATTCTGTTTTGTTTCAACTGCCTTGCTGCGGAAAGGTCGAGGTTTTTATTACCTCGCTACAGCATTTCTGCAAGTTCTGTGCTATTGTGTTCACTATTGGCATTGTGACTGTTGACGTATTTACACTATAATCCCTCTCACACTTTTTTTTTCAATTCCGTAAAATCCAACCCACAGCAATGCATTCGATCGATCGTTGTGTGATCAAAAGCTTTAGTATTCCGTTCACACGAGTGGTCAGGAAAGAAGCGGCAGAGCGAGGCGACGCAGCACGTACCTCAGATTGACCTGGGCACCGCATCCACCGTACGCGCAGCCGACGTCGTCGTCCTCGTCGTCGTCCTGCGAGCCCGTGTTTTTGCTGCACAGCCTGGACACCGGGTGCACCTTGAAGCGCAGCGAGGCGGCCCTGCTGTGACGAGGCCGGTGCAGCGCCGTGCCGCCGCCACATTCCTCGTCCTCCTTGGCGGCGCACACGCGGTCGGCCCACGTGGCCAGTCCCGGGTTGACCAGGGCCACGTGACGACACCGGGGTGTGGGCACGGTGCCTTCCACCGCAACCTTCTCCCACGTCTCGCTCGCTGCGCAAACAGCGATACAAAGAACTCGTTGAAGAATAGCGGACTGATTGATTGATTGATTGATTGATATGTGGGGTTTAAGTCCCAAACCACTATGATTATGAGAGACGCCGTAGTGGAGGGGTCCGGAAATTTAGACCACCCGGGGTTCTTTAACGTGCACCCAAATCTGAGCACACGGGCCTACAGCATTTCCGCCTCCATCGGAAATGCAGCCGGGATTCGAACCCGCGCCCTGCGGGTCAGCAGCCGAGTGCCTTAGCCACTAGACCACCACGGCGGGGCCAGAATAGCGGACTGATCAACGGATCCATAAAGCTCAAAACACAGAGACCAAGGACGCCGTAGGACGCCCTGTCCTTGCGCTATAGCCATCTCCTCTTCCTTGGTCTCTGTTTTATGCGCTATGGCTGAATGTATCGAAACCACTCGCACCAAAGTTACTCTTATGATTAGTTCAGTTAAGACAACAAACGACACGCAACAGTCATAAATATATCTGGGGTTTTACGCGCCTAAACCACGATAAGATTATACGAGGCACGACGTAGCAATGGGGAGAGGGGAGGAGGGCTCCTAATATTTCAACCACCTGGGTTTTTTTTTTTCGCGGTGCACTGGCATCGCACAGCACACGGCCTTCTAGTAAACTTCGCAGCATCGAATTTCGATTATCGAAGCAGGAGGGCACACACCGGCGACTATCGGGTTAGTTGCCTATCACCATAGCCGCTGTACCACCGCGACGAACATCAAGCAAAGCAAGAGAACGCGAAGAACTAGAAAAGGAGACAGCGACAAGACCGCTTACTTGTCCCTCGTATACGAGAGCGAAGTTTGTTGTTGAGATGTAGACGTTTCAACTTCCACGCCGTAACTTGTCGGAATGCTTATAATATGTACGCCGTTGAGAAAGAGAACGCATATTCTATATACTGCAATCAGGGAAATCCCGTTTGCTAAGACAGCACAGTTAGCTTCTTCCGACGGGAAAGAGTGTGAACGTATACACACGTACGGGACTTGCCCGGGGCACTCACCGAAGTGGAACCTCCACAGGTCGTTGTTGGCAGCGCCCGCCCGCTCTCCGCCGAAGAGGTACATGAAGCCGTGGGCTTGCACCGCAGCGTGACCATGTAGCTCGGCAGGAGCGCCTTTCGGTTGTCGTATCCGGCTCCAGCGACCCGTGTCTGCACGCAGAAGACTAGGCGTGAACCCTTGCCCAACATGTTCCCAAGACAAGTGTAGCTTATCATTCATGCAACCTTCATGAATTTGTTACGAAGCACAAGAAAGCACACTCGCACCGTTTGTACTATAAAAAAGATGTGATTGAGGACACCTTTCTGAGGTATCCAAGGAAGACAATAAGTAGCTGTAAGCAGACGATTACTTGTAATACTGCCCAAGAAACCTGAGATTTAATCCGGAACTATACGTATAGAGGTATACCTATACCCAATACAATATACTTGCCCCCATAGAACAGTTGGTCAAGTGTCAAGGTGTTTATATATATACCGAAGTGGTAAGACCAGAAGTCGGCCCGTTCGTGAAGATCCGTCAGTCCGCCGTAAATCCACATGGCACCCTGGTGCACCACGCACGAGTGGTTGTGTCTCGCCGGGGGCTTGTCCCCAACGCCGCCTTCGCCACAAGTCAACTCCCATTGCTCAGTTTCTGCACAAAAAAAAAGGATTTGAAACTGTCATTACGTGCCAGTTTTAACTGAGTGACACGTTAGCCGACCACAGCGACGTCTTTAAAGACTTACCTATATAACATAACATAACTTTATTTTCCTTAAAGACCCTTCGAGGGGGTATTACATAAGGGGTGGGTTAACATAATTTTTTTTGTTGCCACAAGTTTTTATCACGAAAAGTGGACACATAATTGATCAAAAAATGATGATGAGCCTTCAGTTGTGACGACGTCATGGATAAGGTCATTCCAGTCTTTTGCTGTCCGAACAAAGAAGGACACAGAAAAGGTGGTCGTCTTAATCCTCGGCCGGACAACTTGAAGCGAATGACACGTGCGGTGAGATATGCGGGCAAGTGGGGCGATGACGAAGGGTGCTGTGAAAAAACTTACCCATAAGGCAGCCCTTACGGACATTCCAGAGATAACTCATTCACAAATTCTTGATATTATTACTTATACAGAGGCAGAAGGAAACATGCGACGTTTCTCCGTTCTGGCGGATTTTTAGTCTTCTCTGCACTCACTGGCTAAGCACCAAAACGGAAAACAGATTCCGACCTGTATCGTACGATGGTCCATCACACGTAAACAACCTACGTGATGCTTTAAATAAATCTGGTACGTTACTTCCGCAGTCTCGCAGACGCTGTTTACAATCCACGTGCCGCGAAACCCAGCAGCGTATCTTCCTGAAGAAAGCTCGCAATCTCGCCCAACTTCCGCCTTTGATGTCACTGTTTCGATCCCCTCCCAATTCACCAACGAAGGGACACTGATCCAAAAAGCGTCGCCGTCACACGCACAGCCATGGGCTAAAGAGAGTGTAACCATATATTTAAATTTTTGGACCCTGCAACGAGGTAACCGTCTGCTAAGGGAGCTGCTGTATTAAACATTTACGAGAAGCGCGCAACAAGCGCTGCTATGCACGGATGTCCTTTACAAGGGAGAATATCGTTAATTAGCGTGCATTCTGGTTGTCACGCTAGGCCGCTTTACAGCCACAGCAGGCATCTCTCGGCCGGGGACCTAATACGCGGAGCCTCTCGGGAGCGTGAACGTGGATCGGAGCCGGGCTGCGTTCACGTTACTTATTCATGCTATAGCTGGAAAGTCGAGGGCGCGGAAACACTGAGGAGAGCTCGTGTGGTCGTTGTAGCTCACTTCACCTGCTAACTATTGCGCTGAAACGTGGGACAAGTAACACCTTTTTTTTTTTTGGAATGGTTCCCTGTAGTGCACGATGAATAGCGGTGCAACCCACCTTTACTTTCGCTAGCGAACTCACCTCCATCAAGTGTTTCACTATATATGTGAAAATAAATAAAAGTTATTATTACGTTATGTCTAGATGACCTGTGTATACAGGAAAACTAACAACGTCCTCTATTTTCCATATGAGAGTTGTACAAGGTGCTTGTGATTATTTTTATCATATTCTTTGATTGTTTTCTTTTTGCGTGTTTCTTTAACACTATTATCATAATGATGTAATAGCCTGCTCGTACGTAACTCAACTACCCCATGTGTTGCATATATAAATTAAAACAAAAAAGCTACGTTGTCATTACATCAGTAGCTTGTTGACGATGATGATGATTATGATAACCTTACGACATGGCTCCTACCCATAATGAGTGATAGGCCAAAATTTTCTTATTGTTCGCCTAGTCGCTTCTTTCCTAGCCATCACAATGATGATTTTCTTCTAAAAATCAACTGACTTTTCTACAAAATTCCATAAGACAAGCTAATTTCATTCCGTGCCTGTTAATTTCATAATCTCGAAACAACATACTTCTCAGTCACAGATGTTGGGTTTCGCTTTTATTGGCACCTATACTCGGCACACATTTAATAAGCTGCCCGTTACACAGCTTGCGAGGCTTCCTCAATTTCTTCATTACAATCACAACTGAGAAGGCAGTCATATTTACTTCCTTTGGACCACCAAGTGTTCATTACCCCCAAGTGTTCACTTCTTGACTCTTAAATATAGCTTCACATTTCCAGCTAGTGTCTTAAAGCTAGAAATCATGTGATAGCTCGGACATTCGATTTACTTGCACATGTCACTTTTTCGCTATTTCAATCGTTGCGGTTTATCTCTGTGCTTGTTAGCCGAAGCACGCCATATATACACGGTTTCTTCGATACGATGTCGCTCTCTCATTCCGTTCATGCATTTCAGCTCGACTGTACGCATTGTGAAACATTTTGCTCCGCTCGCAACGCATCGAAAGACAAAAAAAACACTGTTGCGCGAAGCGAATAAACACAACAACGATCGGGCAAACACAAACAACAAAAGAAAAAGGCGCAACTATATGGAGGGAGTATACGAGCGACGTATATTTGACCTCCCCGAGCGAGCGGTGGCGTTTTCCCTCCACTGCAGCGACGCGCGATTTAGCCATCGCTCAACGTCTTCCCTCCGATATCTTCTCGAGAGGGCGAAGCGCGGAGGCGAAGCCGTCGTACAGTTTTCGTATACGCTATATCCGCGACGAGCGATGCGCTAGATACAACGAGGCGTTCGAGCACACATGCCGCTCCACCGACAACGACGCGCCGTGATGGGGGCGAGCCAGGGAGAGGAGGAAAGAGAAAGGGCTGCATGACTCAGCCCGTTCGACGATCGAGGCGTGACGCCGCGCGCGGGAACAATAAAAGGCGGGAAACTGAAAAGAAAAGCGCGGGAAAAAGCGGCGGTGGATGCAGAGAAATGAGGGGGGCGGGGAGGAGGTTGGAAGATAATGGCTCCTCTCGAAAAACAAAAGCCGAACAAAGCGGGCAGGCCAGAACCAGAAACGCGAGGCTTCGCTGTACATACAGCCTATATACGCAGATACGATCGCTCCGGTTTCAAGCCCGGGAGCACGCGCGCAGGTTAGCGTTAATTAAATTGCGGGCTAAAACAAACGGAGGCAAAGGGAGGCGAACGAACGTGGTGGGTTCCGCTCGTGCACTATACTGTGCGTACGCAATCACGCGAGCCCGTGCACAGGCGCGCTGAAGTGAGACGCTTTGCAGCGCGCTTCGAAGCCCGCAGGCATGCACGGCTTATAGTGTAGGCACGACATATGCATATATACCGGTCGAAGAAAACTGCTCGGATTGTCTTCCAGAGTTTCCAACGCGGTTCGAGGAATAAAGGGGTATACACACGCGGAGAGCAGAGACCATCGACCTCTCCCTTCCTAGCTCGTGTACTACACAGGCACGCGTCAACCTTCTGAGTGCGCATATGAACTGCCAGTGCGTCACGCCGCAAGCCGAGCAGTATACCGTATTAACAGGAAGAGCCACGTGGTCACTAATGTGATTATGTATAACTTCAGCAGTTGCACCCGTCAGAGCTGGAAGGCATGCAGGCAGGCTCTGCAGGTTGGGTTCGTCTGCGAAGTCACATCGCCGCCCTCTAACACGTGTATAGAGCGATCACGGTGTACTGCGGAGACGCGAGAGATTTAGCAGAACGTCCCGGCTTGCTTTTTTTATTTGCGCAGTTGTTGCGCGGCAGTCTTAGTGACAGCTTCGAAGTAGAGGACGACAGCCATCGCGGAAGCTTTTGTCACGTAAGAGCAGATTACGAGCGTTTCTAAAAAGTATCAAGGGAGAAAATTTCGATTTCAAACAAGGCTTATCTACGAATAGCACCAAATAGTCTTTAAAGAAGTGCCTTTTTCGGCGATGGCGCAGTCTCTATTTCGAGATCAAAGCAGCGAATTAGCATCGCGAGCATGCGCATCAGCTGAAACTAACTCAATCAAATTTATAAAAAAGTAATTTCATGTCTACATTAGAAACCATAATTTTCAGCTTCTCATATGCCATCCTGCCAGGCTATCACACTGTGACTGAAGCTTCAATAACCAGTCAATGGCTTCGGGTAACAATTTTGAAGTGCTTACCCGTTAGTATTTGAAATGGTTCACACTGTTACGTTTAAATGCGCGAAGGAACTGCCTGGCATCTTTTTCTGTTATCCTCGCTTCAGCCAGCGATCAGCAGCGCTCTCTACACACTAGACCCACTTAGTCTATAGAGTCCCGAAAATCAAAATAAAAGCGACGACTAACAGAAAGCAAAATTAGTGTAAACGAGTTTACAAGGACAACAACCTAGCGGCTACAAATACACTATTGCATTTTCTAAATGCAATAGCGCATCCCGCTATATTGTCGCGAGAGCAATGTTTCGCGGAAAACCTTGTTCTTTTACGGCTCACAAGCGGAGCAGTCAGGGTCGCCCCCGTTCAGGATTAGAAGGGGAAAGCTTACTCGGAAAAGCGTCTAGCGAGAGGCAGGTCCGGCGCCACCGTCTGAGTCTAAGCCATTGTTAGCAGGCACGCGTGTCATTGAGAATGACATGGGGACGCGACCACTTAGCCTGACCGAGACATAGTGGCGGCAGGTAAACGACCATATTCTCCCGCGCTGTTGTTAGGATGTCGGGGCGCCTCGTTGTCGCATGTACACCTGGTAAGCAATGGTGTACCCATCGCTCTTAAGGACGCTTCTAGGAAGCAGCAGTTAATGAAAGAACTGACGCGGCTCGAGCGTGAGAACGGCCGCCGACGGAACCCGGCCGATGAAGGCGGCACGAGTGATGTTGGGCAGCACGGCCTGGCATGGGAGAGAGTGTCCCGTGCGGAGAACCTATCCCTTTGCGTGTTTCATTTGCTAAGGAGGTTTTTACAAATGTAGTGCCTTTTATGAAAGTGTTTCTGTGATTGGTTGTGATGATGCGAGTCCCAACATGTGATTGGCTTTTGTGAAGACTCTTTGTTCGACCAAGCGTTAAAAAGAGGATGATTGAATTTGAAAAGAGAGCGGAGTCGGGGTCAACAGCAGATCTCACCACCGGAGACCAGCTATGCAGGCCGAGGGGTATGCCACCATTTTCTATGTTTTGTCTTTGTGACCCAGTGCATTTTGTAAATTGAAGTTGTGTTAGCTAAATAAACCCTCAATGAGTGCTCCCCGAATTCATGGTGTTGACTTCTCATCGATTGCCTCCGCGGAGTTTCACCCACACGTATTCGTCTGCCTGGTCGTCCGATGCGCCTAACTTTGAACAACCCCGACGTTTTCGCTACAATATACTGATCCCGCTATATGGGGATCGGTATAACACGAAAGCGAAACGTGTATTTAGAGAAGTAACTGAGCGTTTATTGTGCATTATTTCAGGAGCATCAACAGTTTGCATCACTTTAAGGATGTCAACCAGCTCAAAACTTGCAGCGCACAGCTCAAGCAGAAAGCAAGCCCGAAATTAGCACACACAATCACAGAGCGACACTTAAAGCGCGCTGTTCAAACAGAAAGAAAGACGCACGCAACGAGCGCACAAGTATGCACAAGAGACGCGCGAACAACTGTCACAATTCTTCCTGCGTTGTGTGTCAGCATTGCGGTCCTTTTGTAAACGCTGCCGTGGCAGCGTGCGAAGTGACCTACGTCCTTTCCCGAATCACTATAGTTTGATAAGCGCGCGGGCGGAGGAGAGACCACGCTCCGAGGAGGCGGCGCTTCGTGGAGGCGACATTTTAGAGCGCGCCCAACGCGAGCCCGTCGCGCAATCTCACCACTGATAACGAAAACGCGCTCAAGTTTCGAAGGTATGAGGACTGCCAAACGTTGTATGGAGTATGTATAAATTTCTTGCCGTTAGCATTCCAGACAACATGCGTTTCGTGGCGTAGTCGCGCGGTCTATCTGTTCATTCGTGGAATCACAAAAGATTCAACAAAGTGTGCCCAAATGGCTTCATGATTGATTTATTGATTTGTGGGGTTTAACGTCCCAAAACCACCATATGATTATGAGAGACGCCGTATGGAGGGCTCCGAAAATTTCGACCACCTGGGGTTCTTTAACGTGCGCCCAAATCTGAGCACACGGGCCTACAACATTTCCGCCTCCACCGGAAATGCAGCCGCCGCAGCCGGGAATCGAACCCACGACCTGCGGGTCAGCAGCCGAGTACCTTAGCCACTAGACCACCGCGGCGGGGCCCCGAATGACTTCATCAAGTAGAAAGCGTTCTACAGATGAAGCAGTTTGAAAGAAGCATGTGAACTTTGACGCTTTTTACCTCTTCTCTTTTGTTCATGTTTGTCCTTTGTTTGATGTATCTTTGTTTGTGAATGCTGTACGTACACAGGCAATAAAGAAAGACGCTCCGTGGCGCTTTGGCCAACGCCGCGCGCTGAGAAGCAAGAGGTTGCTGGTTCGATTACGCGTGACAAATGCTTGCTTTATGTTTTTTCTTTGCAATCTTTTATATTTTTCATCATTACTTCCGCGACGGAAATACGTCCACGGGGTCGTGGTGGGCCACGACATAAAACACTTTTGTGTTAACAAAAAAAATTACCGCTTTGTTTGGAGTTGTACGTTTTGTTTGCAAGTACACCTTGAGTACGACTATGAGCGGCGTCACCAACTTACCACACTCACACAGTGTGCTCTGCATCGGTAAATTGTTACGCTAGCCTGTCGCCCCATTTTTTCAGCCACTGTCGTCACGTGCCAAAGTTTAACGGTATACCTTAAACAGAAACACCACGTATCCACCATTACTCAAGTTCTGTAACGTTCATTGTTTTATTATCTGTCTCATCTTCTGTATCTGTTCTACATCTTCCCCATTACAGAGTGGCCAGCCGAAGATAAAACTTGTACTTGCTTTTCATCTCTCTACATTCCAAATCGTGTCGCTTCCAAATAGAAATTCAAGCTACGGTTAACTTATTGACCCGGTACGATATACCGACAGAAAACGCCCGAGTCGTGGTATACAATGAATTTGGTGTTAGGAAATATTAGGGACAGCAGTCGTATGTACTCTAGTCACAAACTCACCGATAGCATCCCAAGCCGATACGCGACCCCGGCCTAACGTACTGCAACGTCCTCGGCTTTTACTCGCATACATGCGTGAAGTGGTCAACCCACGGGAACGAAACACGATCAAAAACTGGCCACCTCGCTGCTTCCCCGCGGCGAAGGATGCACCAGTGATCTTTCAACGCGATTATGCGCGTTCTTCGGTGTTGGGCGAAGGCGGGGTGGAGCAGAATCGAAACAGCGGAAAAACCGCGGGGACGAGCAGCCCCGAGTTTCGCACAGGACGGACACAGTTCGCCATTCACATTCAAACATAAAACATCCAGAACAAAAAAAGAGAAAGCGACACTGAGGGAGGAGGAAAAGTAAACGTATAGGAAGGAACAGAGGCGCGCAGTTTTAAAACGAAACGTGGGGAGACGACTAATAGCGTTCTCCTCAAAATGGAATCATCCCCGGCAGGACGCAATCGAAGGCGAGGGAGACAGATAGCGAGGCAGTGTTGGGGTGCAAAAGTCTTTGGCTCGTGTCAGACGTATAGGAAGGAAGTCCGCTCTCCCTGCATTGGCAATGGGCTAACCGGACGACGAGGAAGCAGTGATCGTTAATTTCTGGCGGGTGCATGCCGAACAAAAGGCGCCACCACCAGCGCCCATTTCATTCCCACACATACCCCCCCATCTCCTTACTGCTTGTCGGCTCTTTGCTCGGGTGTCAAAGGATGGGAGAAGAGCGCCACGACTGTTCCTACCACTGAGTGCCTGCCTGTGGCTGGTGCGAGCGGGAGGAGATGCGGCGAGAGAGAAGGAAACATCGCCGCGTATGAGTTTCAGAGCAAGCTGCCAACAGCCACATTAGTTGGAGCTATATAGTAGAGCAAACCAATTACAGATTAACTGCTATATGCGTTGTCTTCCGAACAAAATTTCGTGCTTGGGACCTTAGGTCGGCAAAAATTGTGCGAGCTCACTCAAACTTATACAAAAAATATATTTTACCCTGGGGACTCACTCGAACTCAGATTCACCAAAATTTTCCTCAACCGTACTCACTGGGACTCAGAATGACCAACTTTTTTTTTTTCAACCGGACTCTTTCAGACTCAAGCACACCAAATGATTACTTACCCCAGACACACTCGGACCCAGACTCGCGGCTCGTCCTGAGTCTGAGTGAGTCGACTGATAAGCGAGCTCGCCGACCTACGCTTTGGACTAGGATTTACGTTGGTGCCGAACCCGCCACCGAGGCCTGGTGGTTAAGGTGCTCGAGTTCTGACCCGGCGGCCAAAGAATCAAATCCTTCCCGCCTTTCCGCTGCAGGCGAAAATGCTTGAAGCCCGTGTGCTGAGACTTGGGTGCACCTTGAAGAACCCTGGGTAGTCGATATATCCGGAGCCCTCCACTACAAGCGTCTCTCATAATCATATCGTGGTTTTGGGTCGCGAAACACAAACAATTAGTAAAGAACCACTTTGATGCCACTTCTACTTTAACGTGCACTACTATATAAACGCATAAGCGCAGTATTTTTTTTTTTTGCACCCATAAAGTACGGTTTGCTAGTCAAGAACCAAATTAGCGACCACGTGCTGAGGAAGAAGACGGCATAGATATATAGCCACCGCAGCAAATGTACACATGCGCCTCTCAAAAATTCACGCGTGTGCGATGAAGCTGTTACTTGAGCAGCTATGCACAAAAGATGTGAGGATGAAGCAAGAAATTGAACATACACGCACAAATAATGAATATACCAGGACGATTACTGTAAAGCCAATACCTCGACATCAGAAACAAAAAAAACAGAAGTGAATGCATCCAATGCAAAGTTTACAAACAACGACACAAGATATAACTACAAATAGATATAAACTCCGAGCTAAGTTGCCAACGTACTCCGCATGTCTCATTGAAATGCGTCCATTACTATGAATAGGCCGCTAGGCGGGCACTTCCTTTTTTCTTTTTCTGCCAAACCCAAACAAACTTCAGATGGGCGGTTGCGTTCTCCCAAGCCAAGTGAGAGTGCGTGCCGCACACTGTAAACCGAAAGTTGAGACGGCGAATGGGACTGAGACAGCCACACGCCGCAGGAACCCGCGAAACCCTACAAGCACGCTCGCCCGCAACACGCGCAGAGAAGCGGGGGTTTCCCCGGAGCTCATACCTCCGCCAAGAGAAAGGGGGGGTTCTCTTTCCACGGCTTCCTTCGTCTCCGGAAAATAAAGAAAGAAGAATATAGAGGGGAAGCCAAGGGAAGGGTGGGTGATGCAGCGGCTGCGTTTGAAATGATTTCCGAGTGCGAGACGAGGGAAGCCGAAAAAACGGGGGAAGAACGCCGCTATTTAAGTGCGCGGAGAGAAACAGCGACGCCTTGCCCTCGTTCTCTTCCCAACACAACTGTGCCCCTTTCGCGCTCTCTCTCTCCCAACGGGGAAAGCAGCCAGAACTCGAGCGCACGTTTCAAAAGCGAGCCGCGTGCTACTGCAAGAGAGGCACGCCCGGGCTACGACTGCAAGCCGAAGGAACGTCGATGAGGGTGACTCATACCCGAAGGTGGAGTGGGTGGGGCAGCTGGGAAACAAACGGCAGGGACGGGGGATGCAGAGCCCGGGCAACGACGGCTCAGCCAAACGCGGCTGCTGCTTCAGATGCGGGGGAGAAGGTTAGCATCATCGAGCAGGCAGGCCCTTCGCTGCTAACGACGCTTAAAAGAGGGGGCACAAGACGGTGAAGCACGCATGTGAGAACTCTGGAGTGCGGCCACGGGTTCTGGCGGCGTCTTTCTTCCCGTTGTCAAGCAGCGTCGTTTGGAGTACACGCGTAGCTGATTGTGTTGAGTGGGAGGGCGCTCTGGTAGGACCACCACCTTTGGTTTGTAAACGCAGCGACGGGCGCGAACACCGTGGCGTAGCAGCCAGTGAAAAGCCGTTGTACGAACCTCTCTTTTCCCGTGAGTGCGAGGTGATATGAAGCGAAAGGAGCCCGTGGAGAGTCGCCCCTCCAACAGCCGTGCGCAGCTGCGGGCCAATCGCAGTTCGGCTAACAGTTCTGGCTCGACGGGCGGAAAATGTAAAAAGGAACTGTGGTTAGATTTTCCGACAATTCACACGTGCGGCATCACTCGGTTTTCCGTGTACGAAAAGAGCGATAAAAAATGCGACGAACCCAATTACACAATAAAGAAAAGCCCGAAGCTAGCTTTTTCTTCGCGATGCCGTGGCTGTAGATATGGGTGCGAGTCGAAAACTGACTCATTCCTTGCGACAAAGCGATAGACTACCGTGTTAGGATGTTGGTCTTTTGTAGAATGAAGCAAATTCCTGCTCCTGTATTACATTCGAGTAGGTTTTTATAGTTTAATCGGATATGCATTTGATCCATCGACGGCGCAGAAAATCACTAATACCAGCGCAAAATACTTGTCGCCGCTCCAGTTAATGGCGAACAGCCTTCACAACAGTCGAACGAGTGCACCTCTAGTTAAACAGAACCACCAGTTTCATTGCAGCCGCACGAATTGTGGGCAAATCTAACAGCACACTCTTGCGCGACGAAGTCGAAAGAATGTCACACGAAAGCCAGTCACGACACGACAACTGCTTTGTTTTACCACCTGTACAACTTTGCTTTTTGTTTTCTGGCGAGATGGTATGGAAAACAGTTTCTCGGGTGCTCGTAGAAATGATAGCGAATTCTGTCGCGTCATTATGCACAGGACGTGTTAGCCACGCGGGCTAACCTTCCGCCATATTGTCACCACTGTGCCGTATAATTCACAACGATGTCCTATATTTTAATGTGCCAGGGTCAATATTCGCTAGACGGGTGGACCACAAGCATACACACAAAACTAAGGGCCTCAGCACGACGAACAACTACGCGGTTCGCACACAGTCACTGCAAACCTATCTTGCTTACAGGAGTTGTGCGAAGTAAATACACAGGACGAAGACAGTCAGACATCAATAAAATATTAAGCATGAGTCCGAAAAAATAAAAGAAAGGCCATGCACATCGACAAATTTTCAGGAGGCGTATCCTTGAGGCGTCTCCGTGGTGATCACCATCATCCAAGCTCCGTCGTCTCGGATAAGTCGCAATCATCGAGGTCTCGCGGGATACAGGCGCGAGGTCAGCCCGTTGCCTGCCTCGCGCGTCAGAAAGACCGCTGGAAATGACCGCCCTAGATTGGTCTTGACAGTCAGCTAGATGGTGTGCAAGCACAATGACAGGGGCAATCAAAGAAAGACGCGGGACAGTTGTAAGGAACGCGTGCATTCCGAGCAGCGAATGTTCGCATAGCGGAAGCTACATCTGCCGGGAAAAGGACAATGCAACTCAGAGTGGGCTGGGTGGAGACAAAAGAGCCAGGATGGGCGCCCGGAGGCATCCGCTGGCGGTGCTAAGAAGGAACAATGGGGACCCGTCTCGTGCAGAACGCACCGACTCATCTCGGAAGCCCCCCCGCCGTGCTTCACTTTAGTGAGCCGCCGAAGAATGGACTCACCCGCTTACAAGATGGGTGCTACGAGTAAGACTAATATCTTAGAACGAAGTGAAAACCCCATAAGCGAAGCTTGCTTCGGCCTCCACCTGCATTGTCGAAAACGTGTTGTGTGTAGAAGACAAATGAGGCAGATTTCGTATCACAGATACAAGGAACGGCAAAACAAAACTGAACGTAGGCGGCCATGCCACGAGTCGTGGTTGTAATCTGCTCGATGCACCTCTGAGAGAAGGCTGGGTTAAAAAAAAACACGTTCTTCTTCCCACAGCCATATTCCAACAGCAGTTGCTAAAACCGCAGTTTTCGTCGAGTGAGAAAGATGCAAAGATGAATCAATAAAGCCACTGATTGTGCCGTTATTGTCACATAATCAAGAGCGGCGCAACTGTAACAGGCCGAAGTTGCGCATCGTATACGAGGTCACAAACGCCTGTTCATTGTTCGTGCGTACGAGAGTTCGTAGTTTCGCAAACCGAGTTCCCCTTAGCCTCGCAAGCTCCCTGCCAGTGTCTACTTTCGAGTCGCCATGTATGGGTACAATAGAGCACAATAAGCAACGTTTATAGGTAACTACGCGTTTGGTTCATAAAACGACAAAAAAAGGAAATAGCAAGCAGATGCAACATATTTGAACACGAAAGTACTTTTTTCCCAGCGCCACCAATAATTATATCCATGAGTTCACTGACATCATATTCGTCACAGAAGTGACGCCCGTAAATTTGTGTTTAGACTGATAAAGGGTGAACAATTTATAGAACGTACTATGCGATCTGCTATAGGAGAGCTGTACGCAACCATCCCAAGGAAAATTAACAGCATCTCGTACCCATTCGCCTATTGTTAATTGGTGCTTCCTCTGACAACCGTGATTTGGCGAAACCTCCAACCCATTCCCTACCACCCCCACCCCACCCCCTTTTTTTTAGTGCAGGACACTACAGGCACCCCGCTTATCATTTATGCATCTCATGTGGCGTGACCACGCTAAGCGTAACACTCTCACTAATGATCATAACAAAGTTTGATTGATATGTGGGGTTTAACGTCCCAAAACCACCATATGATTATGAGAGACGCCGTAGCGGAGGGCTCCGGAAATTTCGACCACCTGGGGTTCTTTAACGTGCACCCAAATCTGAGCACACGGGCCTACAACATTTCCGCCTCCATCGGAAATGCAGCCGCCGCAGCCGGGATTCGAACCCGCGCCCTGCGGGTCAGCAGCCGAGTACCTTAGCCACTAGACCACCGCGGCGGGGCATCATAACAAAGTTAGTAATGCCGAAAAAGAATGGGTTGAAATGAACGAACAAGATATGAGGCAGTATAATTATGGTATAACTGTCGTTCAAGCGCACGAATAAACAGAAAGGAAGAGAAAACAAGCGCTTCCTCTCTTCCTTTCTGTTTATTCGTGCGCTTGAACGACAGTTAGACCATGCATATCCAACTAGCCCAACTTTCGATTCTGTTGCAGTATAATTAACAGAAATAATCAAGAAGTAATCGCTATGATTAACCTAATATACCTAAAAATGTGTTTTGTACGCGGGGCTGACTACGGCTGGGTGCAAGAGAGAGCGCCACCGCCTAGCAGCAGAGCGAGTGAATGCCCCTCTCCCTGCACCTCGTCGGCCCGGCAAGGCGCGTAAGTCGCTGCAGTAGCTGCATAGGTGACACATGTCCCAACCGCCGTAACAAGCAGGAAGTCGACAATGCACAGAAAAGGTAAAGCAACGTCGCACGCTGACATTCTACTCGTGTCAGGGAAGCCCTGGATGCTTCACCGGCGCTTTAGTGAACGGGGCGGTGGGAACTCTATACGAACGGAAATGTCTGTATGCCCGTGCTACGCTCTTGAACCTCGGGTTTCAACAGCAGTGAAACTGCCATACGTTTTTCTGCTCATTTTATTTACGGAATACCTCTTCCCGTTTGCACACCACGGCGACCTCTCTTTCTCTCTCTCTCTCTAGCAGCCGCAGCTACCCTCAGGGCCGTACACAGGACTTTATGCGTGGAACGGCTAACTTTGGAAACTTGTGGTCGATGTGAAGGCGTACGAATACTTTAGCATCACCCAAAAAGTTAAAACGTGAAAAAAAATCACAGCATATCCACGGACTGAATGATGATGAGTGGGGCGAAGCATCCATCAGCCCGTCCGTGCTTCCGCCCGTCTGTTCGTTCTTGCTTCCGTCTGTCCACGCGACCATCCGCGCGTCCATCCAGGCGTCCGTCCGTCCGTCTATACGTCTATCCGTGAGTCCGTCCATCCATCTGCATGTCTGTCTGTCTGTTCGTGCGTCCATCCGTCCGTACATCCGCACGTCTATCCATCCGTCCGTCCTTCTGCTAGTATGTCTGACCATCCGTCCGTGCGTCCATCTAGTGAACACTCCAAGTACCGCCATCTCCCATCACGCCTACCCTGTGGCACATACCCGCTCTAGAGTGGGTATGTGCCACAGGTGGCTTTTTGCTACTACATACATACAAGGGATGGACAGACCCACGCCTTAAGGAGCTTCGCCCCTGAAATTCGGGGAGCTTGAGAACTCCCTAGTTACGTTCCTCGTTGCCCCTCGGCCTTGGACTGGAGGCAAGGGTACTGTGCATACCAGCGGTAAGAGAATCACTTCTAGCATTGGAGAAGACAAGCCCACTCGTCGAAACTCCGGCTCGAACACACAACCCCTGTCTGCAGATTTTTGTTTTTCAATGTTAACCCAAGGAATAGACCAGGGCCCACGAATTCCTAGACACCTAATTCAAGGGTTGGGGACACACCCCCAGACCTTTCTTAATCCCAACACCGGACCGAGTGAGTATAGCCATGCGTATCAAGCGAACTCGTTGCGCATCTAATACGCGAAAAACGAGCAATATGCACTATTTTACGTGCGTCATGTGTTGCAATGTGTGTAAACGAAATGTGCGTAAAGTGTTGCGTCGTGACTGAAGGTCCGCCCTGTCAGAGCTAAACACGATTACTGTGCTCCCATTCGGTCAACCAGCGTCAATGCACTCGATAATTGAGCAACGTCAAAACAAAGCCGACACGAGACAAGTCGAGCCAATCAACATGCGCGGAGGGTATCATGGCCAGGAAATATCAGACGAAGGTTCGCTATTCTCCCTGTGTATCCTTGTTCGTAAACGCTGACGTGCGACCCACACTTGCGCATGCATACCACGAACACGAACAGTATACGTCGCTACGGCACCGGCGCGAAAGGAATAGCCGCGTAATGTAACGTAATGTAATATATATATATATATATATATATATATATATATATATATATATATATATATATATATATATATTATAGTCAGTTAAGTTTGCGGAATAATCTGCGGCCAGTGTGGCCCCGTCGCGGTGGTCTAGTGGCTAAGGTACTCGGCTGCCGACCCGCAGGTCACGGGATCGAATCCCGGCTGTGGCGGCTGCATTTCCGATGGACGCGAAAATGCTGTAAGCCCGTGTGCTCAGATTTGGGCGCACGTTAAAGAACAACCCCAGGTGGTCGAAATTTCCGGAGTCCTCCCCTATACGGCGTCTCTCATACTCATATGGTGGTTTTGGGACGTTAAACCCCACATATCGATCGATTGCGGCCAGTGTGTCCGGAAGCAGAACTAGCGCCCTCGTGCTTCCACAGCACGAAACAACACTTTGTTCGCATTCTGCAGCTTGCTAACAATTCATCCCACTTTCAAAACAACACTTTGTTCGCATTCTGCAGCTTGCTAACAATTCATCCCCCTTTCAACGCTGCACAGAAAGCGACTAAAGCACTGCTACTTTACTTAAAGTCAACAAACCTGAGCAACCGCCTGTAGACTGTGTGTGCTCCCCGAGTGTGCTCGTGATTGTGTGTACCTTCTCATCTCTCTGCAACCTCTTTTCTCCCCTTCATCCCTTCCTCAGTGCAGGGTAGCAAACCGGATGTGCGTCTGGTTAACCTCCCTGCCTTTCTTTGCATCTTTATCTCTCTCTCTCTCTTCAACGCTGCACACAAGCGGCGACGCACTGATTCGGGGGAAGCAAGACCGACACATAAGCTCGAGAGGCGATAAATGTCGGCTGGCTATTATTAGTTATGGATCGCGACAACATGATTCGCCTTACCGCTCTTCCTCTTAATATTTTCCCCCTTTCAGCTTTCTTCGAGCAATGATTAGCCTTTACTTCTTTTATTCGGTGAAGCATATTTAAAAAATTTTAAGCAAACACCACTTTTCCCCGCCCCCTTTCTTCACCTATATAAACGAACGGAGAGAACACAAATTGAAGACGCACAACTGACCCGCTGTTTGGCGGTATCCACTACACCGGGAAATATCTCAATTTTACACCGGGTGAAGCGCGGAAGCCGACTTCCCGGGAGAAAAAATATAAAGAGAAGGGCGCCCAGTGGAAAGGCACCCTCCGTCACCCATCCTGTAAGGCGGCTTTTCCGCCGCGAGAGAAACAAAAGCAAATAAAGTAGCAGTCGACTACAGAAGAACGGCATGTGTGCAGCTCCGTGTGTGCCCGACGATATTCTCCCCATTCATTCTATCTCCTCTATTTCCTCCTCCTTGAGAAACACCCTCACCTTCCGTCACAGTATGCCCTCGATCCCTAAACGAGGAACGCTCTGTGGACCCTCAGGGAAACTGGGAGCTACCTTGCGAGCTGGGATGGATGAGGGAGGTCAGCGCGTGCCTGTCTCGCGGGGAGACTTCCCACTTCAGCCGCTTTTCATTATTGCGAGACCCGCTCGTGTTTGCCCTCCAATTTCGCGCGTACCCAATCCGGCCAGCGCGGGAAAAAAGAAAACCGCGCGATGACGCACGAACACACAGTTGTATAAGGAGAGAAAAAAATTAAAAACTAGGGGATAAAAACAAAAATAAAAGGGGGCTTTGGAAGTGACGTCGGCTTCCTGTATACGCAAGTACGTTCCCTTATTTTGAACGTTGGTGTGCGAAAGTACGCAAACGCACGCAACAGAAGAAAACAAGGAGATGTGAGTTGAGAGAGAAACAGATAGATAGATATGTGGGGTTTAACGTCCCAAAACCACCATATGATTATGAGAGACGCCGTAGTGGAGGGCTCCGGAAATTTCGACCACCTGGGGTTCATTAACGTGCACCCAAATCTGAGCCCACGGGCCTACGACATTTCCGCCTCCATCGGAAATGCAGCCGCTGCAGCCGGGATTCAAACCCGCGACCTGCGGGTCAGCAGCCGAGTACCTTAGCCACTAGACCACCGCGGCGAGGCTTGAGAGAGAAACAGGGGAGCGGCAAAGGCAGGGAAGTTGAAAAGAATAAGTTCGGCACACTATTCCATATAGGAAAACAGAATTCCAAAGATGAGTGAGTAAAGAAGGAAATATAAAACGCAGGGCATTGAGAGAAAGTTGCTATATAATATACAACTACTGCTTTTTCATTCAGAATGACACTTTTTTAAACAGAAAAACAAGAACCAATATATGATAAACTATAAGAGTGGCAGAATTACTCTCGGGCCTTTAAATTCGAACCCGCGTCTCAAGTTTCGTCGAACCCGATTTCCCCGGTACATTGCCGTATATATAGTGCAAAAAGCCGGTCTGAAAGACGACGAAGACGCATTTCTAACACCACAACAAAAGCATACCAGGTCAGATAACGGAATTTGACGACTCGTACTTCGCGGGGTTCGGTCCAATTTTTGCGAGAGTAAAGCGCGCTCGTTTCGTATCACTACATGGAACAGCTCTCTATCCCAGCCTTTATAAAGTAAAAGCACCACGTGAGAAGAAGAACTAGCTTAATAAAGACTGAACAGTGCGTGTGCGAAATAACGAGATACGTATACGCTACACTGACGCAAAAAGAAAGAGAGGAAAAAGGATGCGCTGCCTCGTCTAACGACCGAAAGCGAGTGTCGCGCTTCAAAAGCTGAACGATAACTTAATTTTTTTTTTGTTAGCGTTTGACGAAGCTGTTATGTACTAACGATCATCTAGAGAACCAGGCCAGTTCAGAAAAAAAGTTGGATAAACAGCACGTTCCGCATGCAGCCACACTGCCGACGGCCCTTGAGAGATCCGTATCTACAGATGTAGACCCACATTTCCGCTGAAAAAGAGTTGTATACCGTGCAGCTTTTGTTGTTGAAGCAGCAAGACAAACAGAGGCTTCAATCGCAAATTGCACGTGTCTCTCTTGTCAGTGAGTCAAACAACGAACGCCATCACCCATTATCAAAGCCAGTTCAGAATTCCAGTTCGTTCTCCTCTTAATGATGTACGAACCATCCCGGTTATAGCGCGCCCCTAAGGCTGCTTCTATCTCTACAAGAAATACCTTCAATGCACCCATCAACCACATAAAGGGGGGGGCCAAGCCACTACATGGCAGAAAACTTGACGGAGGCCTCACAATTGAAGTTTGTAGTTCCGCACGGAAAGCAACGTAGACACCGCGTTGACGTGACGTTCGCGTGATGCATGTTGCGCGGTGGAGTTCCCTGAAATCCGGCCCTGCAGTCACCTGCTTCCGTGCAGAGTGTTCCAAACAAAAAAATAACCGATGGGCAAAATCGCTTCAAGGCAGAAGGGAAAATACTTAAAACAAATCCATTGGTCGTTTCCAGAATCTCCCTGCTATAGACAGACCACCACACTCGCCGTCAATAGACGCTACAGCGCCACAGATGCCTCTGGCGCTAAAAAATAATCGTACAGAACACAATGCCGTCGAGTACGCACTCGAGGACTCGCGCTAATGAGAAAAACTGGAGACTGCCGCGCTTAAAAGTCTCGCCTGGCTTCCATCACGTACAGCTCGCAGTGGACGTAAGCGAGGAAGTAAACGGACAAAGAGGCCAGCGCTTGTGAAGGAGGAAGCCAGGGGCAAGATTTATCGAGCACCGCACGATCGCGTCAGCTCTTTCGCGCGGCACTGCCTCCATCGTTCGTCGTTCCTTGGGACGAAAAAAGCCGGTGTACGAAAAAAAAAAGTGAACTCCCGCAGGCCTAGCGCTGAGCACGTTCGGAAACTGCCGCTGTCACGTGTGCAGCTCCCTTAAGACGGATGAGCTTCAGTCGCGACTCCTCGCGAGGCATCACTGAGTCACGATGGTCATTCTGTTACACTAGAGGAAAGCCGTGATCGCTCGAGAAAAGACTTCAGGTTTCCCGTATAGAGAAGAGGTCGCCAGTCTATGCCCTGTATGCTCAGGAGGTCAAGGGCTCGAGCCCCGACACGCATGGTAAGTATAGCGGGTTGGAGTCGTACGGAATGTACCGCTATATTTCTCATGTGTTTTCTACGGAGCCCCAATAGAGGCGTTACGTTACAGACTAACTACGTTGCCGAGGAGGCAGTCTAAGAATGCTTAGGCATTAAAAAGCAAGCAAGCAAACAAACAAACAAACAAATACACCCTGAGCTGCAACATGACACGCGTGAGCTCAAGAAATAAAGAAATTTTCTTTCCACTCCGTGTAACAGCTGAAGATGTGTGCCTGCTGCACACTCAGCAATCCATTAAGTTAAACTATCAGGGACCGGACTACTCGCAAGATACGACGAGCCGTAAATGTGAGACACGCACATTAAGTAACATTGACGTTTTCGGTCGATTGCATAAGTTGGTAGATTGCATAAATCAGGTTACCCATATAATTTTACTTTTACTTTCTTCTGTCTTATGTTTACAGAAGACGAACCATCTGAGTACACGGAGAAAGGAATAGATGGCGAAAAAAAAAAGAAGAAGAAAGAGAGAGTGAGTGAGTGCATGTGTGTGTTCGTGCGTGTGTAGGAGGAGAGAGAGAAAGAAACAAAATACAAGGAGGTTAACGAAAGAAAACCTCCAGTTTTCTATACAGCCCTTGGGAACTGGAAAGAGGACGTAAATAAATTAAGGAGAAGATGGTTCTGTGGCGACACTACAAAGCCATGCCAACCGCACCATCTCTAAGTATGAACCACCGACATTGTATCTGAACCACCACAAATTATTATGTAGCCCAGTTTCTCAAAAAAAACACAAAAAAAACTCAACCTTCTCATAGCGACACCCGTTGACGACCGAGTGGGCCAGTGCCCTATAGTATTTTGTTCTCTGTTCTCTGTTCTCTGGCCTAGCGCGGCTGACAGGGTTGTCCTTTCAGAAAACGGACAGTGGGCAGAGGTTGGAAGTCTTTTCAATACAGATAGCATGTATCTAAAAACGAACAATCGCGCAAAACCAATAATAATAGAAGGTTAAACGGAACATTGTCTGACGAGGGACATACATTTCTTACGAACAAGTGAACGCTCGCCAAAGTTTAAATATAAGAGAGGATTTTGTGACGTTTCGAGACCGCTACGGGCATCTTGTTGGTACGGGAACAGGAGACCCACGGCGGTTTCGAAACACCGCAAATTCTTTTTTCGTTGAAAGTTTGGCTAGCGTTTGTTTATTCGCAAGCAAAGAAATAAAAACAATACAAGAGCTCCTACAATAGTAACAGTTAAGACGATAATACTGAGCACATTTAGAGGAGGAAGACACAAATTAACAAGAACTCAATATGTGAGCTCTGGTTGTACGCATGGCTAGAAGACTGTCTACTTCAGAGCACCCTGGTTGGACGGATCTCTCAGCAGCGGTTACGATGGGCGCCGGCTCACCACCTCTCGATATCTGTCCACTCAGTGCGCCCCACACTGAGAGTCTGCTTAGTGGTCTCTTTAGAAACACCCCCACAGTTCTACGCCTTACTGATGCTTCCTAACCTCAGCTAAGAAGTGCAGTTTCATAGTTGGATATACGATTTACAATACTCCCTTATCATGCCGCCCTGCATAAATGAGCAGCTCGGAGCATTGACCAGCGTCGAAGCAGGCACACGCCTGATTAGCGAGCCCCTTTTATACAAATAGGTGCAGAGCTGAAGGCCGCTGGTAGGTGGCTATCTCGTGCAAGTGTTAGCTGACCATTGTGACATCACGTAAAACGACGTTCACCAACATTATGAATTCGCAAATACACACAGTCTAAGAAAAATATTAGTCGACCCCAATCTTTGCAGTAGCGATCGAAAGACGGCGTTCGTGTCCCCTGGTGTATTACAGGAACTAAATAATAATAATAATAATAATAATAATAATAATAATAATAATAATAATAATAATAATAATAATAATAATATACATGATTACGAATCCGGAATTTTCGACCGTCTGATACAATTTAACGTGCACCCCTAGCTTGTATAACCCCTAGCTTTAACAGGTTGGGAATGACGTAAATGCGTGTTACGTATGTATTAGCGTTCGCTTCAAAGTGAAATAAAAAATTAAATTGCTAGTAAACGCTCATCTGTGTCCTCTCTGAGTGCGTGTAATTTTTAGCGCTTGTTTCATCTTGAACATTGCGTTTCCGGCAAGTGTGCGGTCGATGCGATTGCAAGTGGCTCGCATACTCTTACGTTTTCTACGAGAGACAGGATTAAGCGATGTATGGTGAGCCGAAGCACATGGAAACAGTCACTCGGACGGAGAAACTGCCTGCCAAGTTGGCCAGAGTAACCCCGCCTATGGCGACATCACCACCGGCACTACCATCTAGTTCATACCAGTTTTATTTTTCATAAATATGTTTTTAATTTAATACTTGAGAAGCAGGAAGTACTTGAACCCCGACCGGAAATGCTTGCAAGAGAGACAAGAGTGTCGCTAGGTGCTCGCGCTATACCAGAAAACGTGCAATCTGAGGAAATAAACACCGAATGATCGTATAATTAAATGGTGGGCGAGCTGGCAATGGTTCATGGAATAAAAAAAATCAGTTGCTAGGAGTGCGTCGTTCTGTGTCC
Source organism: Rhipicephalus annulatus (assembly GCA_013436015.1). Classification (NCBI taxonomy): domain Eukaryota; kingdom Metazoa; phylum Arthropoda; class Arachnida; order Ixodida; family Ixodidae; genus Rhipicephalus; species Rhipicephalus annulatus. The sequence goes on from WOVY01005379.1 coordinate 136,626, forward strand.
ATTATTTTTTGTGCCATTACGGTCACCCCCCTCCACCTCACACCCGAATGATTTGATTGATTGATTTGTGGGGTTTAACGTCCCAAAACCACCATATGATTATGAGAGACGCCGTAGTGGAGGGCTCCGGAAATTTCGACCACCTGGGGTTCTTTAACGTGCACCCAAATCTGAGTACACGGGCCTACAACATTTCCGCCTCCATCGGAAATGCAGCCGCCGCAGCCGGAAATCGAACCCACGACCTGCGGCTCAGCAGCCGAGTACCTTAGCCACTAGACCACCGCGGCGGGGCGCACACCCGAATGACACGCCCTTCTTTGTAATGAACGGTCCAAGCGAAAGCCAATAGGCTAGCCAGCTAGTGGCACATGGCGGCCGATCGCGCTGCAGCTGACGCCTTCGACCGAAGTCGACCCGCTTCACTCCCCAACTCGGACACTCTACCACGAGAGTCATCAGTGCAGAAGTGCGATTTAGAAAGTCCGATTGGCAGTATATGCAAATATTCGAGAAACTCGGGAGCGCACACGGCATACATTTGCATGGCACAGCGAGCGAGTGACGTCCGCCGACATTTCGTAGCAAGCAGCCTTCGTTCGCGGAAAGGAGACCCTCGTTCGACTATTCTATGCTAATCAGTCGGCTTACGCTCGTCTCTGTGTGCCAGTTGGAAATGTCCAGCCGAAAATTGGCACCGAATACGCACGAAAGCTGTAGTCTTCGGCCACATCTTTCCCACCATTCACCTTTAGCGCAAACCACTTGCTAGAAGCACGTAGTGCCGATATTTCGTGAATTAGCAGTTCTATCAGTCGTAAATTCACTGCATTGACAAACGTTTACAGAACTATGTTTCCGTTCCTTTTCTTTAACTTTTTAAACTGTGAGTCAAACCAAATATTTCCCTTTCTTCTTCTCCTTTACGTTTTTTTTTAAACTGAGAGTTTAACAAATTACAACCAAACACAACTTCGCGAGTAATGTAAGCGAAATATTAGCCTAGATACAATCACCTAAAGTTGCATTCGCCGCATTTTATCATTGCGTAAGCAGTCCAATCTTTTGCATGCCCCTGTCTGTCTGGTTTTCATTTTTCCCGTATAGCATCACGAGATCTTTGTGTTCCCTGACTTCCCAGCGTGCAGTGATGGAAGCCTAACTAAAGAATTCGGCAGCCGATCCACGAAGTGAATGTTGATGACGGAGCGAAGGTCCACGATGTTAACGTTGAGGTCGCCGACTAGTATAAAAGACGGGCGAACGGACAGATACACGGAAGGGACGGATACACGTACGGATAGATGCACAGAAAGCCGGACAGATTACACGGACGGGCAGATGCACGCACAGACGGGCGCACGGACGGACGGATGCACAGATTACACACAGATGAGCGGAAAGAGTACGGTCAATGTGGCTATTTGAACGCTCTATGCACGGTGTACACGGACGGATGACGGACACCTACGACGACGTCGACAAAGGACATCATGCGAGCCTAAGGATCTTGACTCCTATATAGAAAGAAACAAATGTGGCAAATATGCGAACGAGAAAAATACAGTCTCGCTTTAGCGACGCACACTGACGTCGCGTACTTGGAAGACTAGCATAAGGCATTAATTAAGACTCTATATTTCGTAAACCGTTTCGTCTGAAGTAGTGTACATGTACCAACCACATCAAAATAAAAAGGATAACAGAGTCAGAAAGCCGCAGAGGTAGCAGAAGTATATAGACGTGTAGCAGAGGTATATAGACGTACCCTGCCGGATTCTGTAAGCGCGGCTGACACCGGAAAGAAGAACGCGATGAAGATAAGAAGCAGAGGAAAACTTGATCCCCGAAATGGGGTGAATCGCAGAAACGGAGAGTGCGAGAGAGAGCACGTACATGATATACAATTTGAGTGCAGCGTTTTTTTTTTCTTTTTCTTGTCTCGCTAAACAGATAAAGCAAATAGAAGACAAAGGTTGCCAGAGCAGTAAATGAGATTAAACGCAAACACCCTGAGCTCGCATGTACGAATAAAAAAAAGGAAGACGAAGAAGAAGGGTAGGAGAGGGAGAGAATGGCACAAACTCATCGAAAACGAGGAGGAGGAGGAGGGGGAGGAGGGGGAGGAGGAGGAACCAATGATCTGTATGACAAAGTGCGTACGGGAGGCAGCCGGAAAGGGGGCAAAAAAAGAAGACGGTGCTCGTTCAAATATGTAGAGGGCGCATTACGTGACTTCGGGAGGCTGGTTCAAGTCGGGGGAGAAACAACTGGGCGTGCCTTGTCGACACTGAGCGGCGGCGCCTGGACAAACAGCTGCGAGCGCGTGGCCACCGAAGCGCCAGCGGCGATAGACACACGGCCAGCGACTCTCGGCTTAGCACGGTCTGAGCAGCCAAATAGATTGAGAGGGCCGAGAACTTAGACCATAAGGGGCAGGCGTACGGAAGGAAATGATGGTTTACTAGGTATCCCACGAGATAAGGAAAGAAAATTCGACATCTAATTTGATGACATCAGTACACAACATATATGAAGCAGGTCACAGGAGGCGTGAAGCCATGTAATAGCCGACGAACTGTCCTCACGTGCCCGTAGTTAGAAGTGCTGTTACATCGATGAAGACAAAAAGTATTTTTTTTTAATCGGAACAAACGAAACAGAAACATGCGTGTGAAGTGAAACACCTACGTGTCTTCGAGCTTGAGGAAGGAAGCAGAGTACGCGCTTTTGACTATGACACTGCAATTTCGGCGCTTACACGTAAGCACCGCCTCTCTCGGCGTTCGTCCTCTTTCAGGGACAACATTGACGCACGACAGCCTACTCAGTGATTATATGGTGTAAGTGTGCCTCCTAAATAAGGCCCCCACAAATTCCGCGGCTCAAGCACTCCACCCCCCACCCGTATCTTATTTTACTAAAGCGAAGCAGTGTTATATGGCTTCGCACCGACGGATCACGTCCGCGGACAAAACGACGCGCCGCACAGCATTGTTGATCCACTGCCGAAGCCTCATCCTGGAGTGTCGCAATATTCGGTCACGGCACTCAGCCACCAATCAGTGTGCCTTTTTTGTCTCGTTGCGTAGAAGGTAGCGTTAGCGCCTAACTCGCTATAAGAAAGACGCATGTCGTTCACTCGGAGGAAGAAGAGCGCGGAGACTGAAGGCGCGAACTCAGAAAAAAAAATTGGCCCCGTATCTGCATGTTAATCTGCAAGTGTCGTCGAAAGACTATAGTCTTGCGTGTGGAGAGAGTGAACAAAACATTTATCTGATGTTCTGCGCAAATAAATTGGTGAATGGTATATTGGAGGCAGTGCTTTAGGGTGCCTCGAGCGTGCAGCGGAGGCGAACGAGCGCACCAAGTCACGTCACCCGTGAGACATGAGCGCCATCTGGCGGTTTTCTTGGAAAACGAAGCGCGTGGCTCTGAGACGGGTGTGCGCGCCCGCCTCAGAGGTGATAAAGTGTAGAACGTAAGGCGACGGGTAGGTGCCACCACCATCTCGTCTTAGCAAAACGTCGGAAACACTCGCCTTTTCGTGCAAGCGTTGCATGGTCAGCGCATCCTGATAAGCGCTACGGTCCTTAAAATTACTTATGTATGTTTTTTTCTAGTAAAATACGCGCATGCAAAATATATGCGTGTTGTTATGGTGCCCCAGACATGCACAATAATCGCTTTTAAATTGACAATCGCACAAGTATGAACGCTGAATCTTGAGCAACATAGGTGGGCGCTGCGTTTGGGGTCGGCCGTTTCAAGTACCCGGTGCCGTTAAGAGTGGACAAACAGACAAATGTGCAGACAGACAGACAGACAGACAGACAGACAGACAGACAGACAGACAGACAGACAGACAGACAGACAGACAGACAGACAGACAGACAGACAGAATTTTTGCGTCGAAGTGCGAAAACGGCGCGAATCTGTTGCCGCATCACCCGCAGCCGCCAGCGCCGCTTCCCATCTTCGCAGTAGTGAAAAGGCTCTGAACTTCTCTTCCCTTTCTTGCTTGATTTCGTCCGCGCAGACACGGCGACGCTAATCCCGCGGACGGGTACGTGGTCCCCTTTCATGCATCCCCAAGAACGTCGCTCCTCGAGAAGCAGTCCGGCAAAAAGCAAGTCCCCGTCTTTCCTTTGTTACACTACACTCTGTACAGAGCTTCACCATTTCCACCTTGCTTTCATTAATGGACGAGCAGCAGTCTGACGCGGCAATGGTGCCCCGTTCCCATTTTGCTGCGCGCGCTAATCTCCGACCCCGACATCGAGCTTCCGTCGCCCGCTCTGTCGCCCTTTAGTCCTTACGGCGGGAACGAAATTCGCTCACGCGGAGCGGCGCATTTATCTTCAGCAACGTGGATTAAGACAAAAGAAGGCGGACCCCTTAATCCCAGTCAGCACGAGTCTCTTCGTTAGGGAGTCCGCTTTCCCCGACGCAACGGGCCATTTTTCCTTTCTTATTTTTTTGTTATCTTACATTTATTAGCCACTGATAAACTTTGATATTTCGTTTGGTACCATATACTTCTTTTTAGCTACGGCTACTCCTCTTTACACATGACAAAGAAATCACGAAAGAAAAATTAATAAAGATACAGAAAAACACAGGAGATAATCCGAAAGGTTCCCCAAATTATGAGCACGTGCATATAAACTCGGAACTTGGGTAACCTGCGAACTTGCGCAGGTTGGGCGCCTGCCCATGACGAATTTTTTTTGTTCGTACACTTTTCTTTTTTCACGTTTACATTACAACTGCTAGTAATAAAATTCCCTATACTTTCATTGGCATAATTGTCTGTCGGATTTCATTAATATTGTAGTATAATAATGATATTCATATCACCTAGCCTAAAAAGAGCAATCTTCGTTACCTGTAATATTCTCAAATTTATTTGCTGTATAGCCGGCTTTCAAGCTACAAATGTTTTCGTTGGTGATCGTTTTAAAAAAGATAGCGATCAACAATGACTCCAGCATAGCGCCATCGATGCTGAGGAGGAGGTCACGAATTCAATCTGTAACGGCGGGTGGCCGCAAGACACATAATTCCGGCAGCCAAAAGCTAATCAGAAATGCTCTCCTACGCCGTTCATCGCACTTTGCTGTGAAACTATCGCTAGCGAATGTTGCGAATGTTCTTCACATATTTCACGCACCACGCTCATGCGACTTTGAACCTTCGCAACGAAGCATGAACGCCCGCCTCAAAGATGGCGGCAGGAAGTTAATGTAGCTGCGATGTCTGTCAACACTACGCCAAGGATTTTTCCCGCGTCGATGTATGTCATGAGTAGGAGCCCCTCGGCGACAAAGACGGCGAAGTCGAGAGAAGATTGGGAAAAAGGCGCGAGCACGCGCACCGTACTGCGAGGCCCGAGGCACGTGACCCTAGCGGCGATCGGCGTGCGAGCAGCGGGCATTAGAGAGTTTTAGTACAGCGTACGCTGCGTACGTGGCGGCGTTGCGTACGTAAGGACGCCACGTTCTGCGTAGTGCGCATGCGCAGACCGCAACGCGCACGTATCGCGTTACGTACGCAGCCGCTACGTACACACGCATGAGATGCGTGCGTGCGTACGTATGAGGTGATCGCGCTGCTCTCGAACAAGTCCGCGACAGCGCGAGACTTCGTTTTGCAAAATGGCGGCATCGAAGGCAAGCACTGTGGCTTAAAATATGGTCATAATCTGGCTATAACACTTGGATTGGCTCCCATTGGCTGTCAACAACACGTGCTTCAATTTTGATCTACCAGATGGCGCAACACGCTTCACGCTCGTTACGTACGTGGGTACTACGGCGTACTAAAAGCCGATTAGTGGCAAACGACGCCACGTAACGCAAGGCGCTTGCGTGATGCGTACGTAGCACCATTCCGCAGTACATAACTCTCTATTGTCGACGTGGGCTTCGCAGGATAAGGACGCATCGCCAGCTAGACTCGGGGAACACTTTATGTGGCAATGAAAGGAAGGCTACGTGGGCGGAGCCACTGCTGATGTACTCCTCCGCGAAGTAGTCCGGTTCGGCTAGCGTTCCGACTGACGGCCGCGTTCATGTAATCCCACAGCACACAATTTGATACGCCTGCGCACACAGCCATTTGTGAGAAAAATTTGACACAAGCGCCTTCGGCAAGTCGTCGGAATAGCTGCAGAGGGCGCTCACCTAAAGACGAAGACGCCATTTTGACTGCGGGGTGCACGTAAAACGCGAGACGTTTTCAGACGCGCAAAAACGCGAAGTGACTCCAGAGAAAGCAATAGCAAATAATGATATCTCCTCGGCGCGTGCAGCGTCCCTTTATAAAGAGCATAAAGTAGAAAATAATGTTGTTCTTTTTCATTAATTTCACGCGGAAAACATGGACACATTCGAGGCACCATATTCTACAGCGGTGGCACATGCCCAATTTGGCTTCGTAGCCTTCCCTTCATTGCCACAGAAAGCTGTCCACGAGTATAGCATACTGGCGAGGGAAGCGGCAGGACAGCGACTTGGCAACATGTGACGCCGGCGTTCCGAGAAGAAGACAGAGACCTCGACAAGCTTCGAGGGAGGCTGCTTGGGATGCAGCCGCCACGCACAGAAAGCGCCGAAATTCCTGGCGCAAATCCCCCTTCGAAGCAAGCCTCCGAAGACAGTCCCCGGGTGGCCACGTCACCGTGCAGCACCATGTATACCGCCAGGAGCCGCTAGGCCCAACTCCCGAGACATCGCCACGTCACCGACATCAGGCGACGAGGACAACAGGCGACCACGTCGGCAGCGGCAAGGACGACGACTTGCGTCGAGAGTATCCAGATCCCCGACGAGGACACGGCCAATCCGGACATTGACGAGCAGCGCGTCAGTTACGACAAGCAAGGTGGCGAAAAGCACCATGAAAAACACTGAGGCTGCAGAGATGTCTGGCAAAGTTAGGACCGTTTAGCCTGCAAATGAATCAGTTTGTAGGTTTACTTTGAGAGTTATTACTCTTGGTTTTGTACATTTGTTGCATACAGAGCATGTGTCGTGTGTGAGTGTTTAATAAATGGGTTTTGTTATTAACGGAGTTATGTCTCAGCCCATGACCCGCAGCAGCCACTCCTTATCCGTGACAATGTAAGCTCCGTGTCTGCAAGTACAATTATAATCAACGCAGGAAAGTTCAGATATTGGCGAAGCGTGGTTGCTTCACCACGGAGTTGTACCATTCAAGGGTACTTGGACACAAACAGCAGGGCTAACCGTTTTCCCAAGGCCGTCGTGAAAATGCGGAATGCTGTTTCCCTCTCTTGTCACCATGATCGGCTACCACGTCTCCTAGAAAGCTCGTAATCGAAGTTCGCCGGAGCACTTCGTCAAAACAAATACACGAACGCAGCCAGCGTTCGTGTATTTACTCTTCGTACTCAAGAGGAGTACGAATCGCGTTCAAGCCAGGACGTTCCCACTATGTTCGCACACAGGGCTCCGTGGAACAGCCCGCGATCGAACGCTGTCGACCACGAGAGAAAAATAACGAGCACATGGAGCGAACGAGAGCAAAATTCTTGGCCACGAGCGAAATGGGAGGAGGAATTCGTGCGATCGCCCCGGGCGTTTCCCAGCACGGCCCGCAATTTCGCCAATTTGAGCGGCAATGTGCGCGGAAAGTGTGAGTTTGGGAGGGGTATGGAGAGAGGTGCGGGGAGGGGTTGGCAGCGAATTGGCCCCCGTCTCTGGACGGAAAGCGCCCCAAGACAGGCAGGGCCACTGGGCTACCCGTCCTGTCAGCCTCCACCCCCCTCCCCGAAGCCCCCACCTCCCCTTGGGGAGTCCCGACGTCCCAGGCACGTGCCGAAGTCGAGGCGAGAACAAGAAAAGAATGAAAAACAGGCACGCACGCAGATAGAGGGCTGATGCCGCTTTCAATAGCGTCACGTCTTGAAAGCACTTACTGCCAGTCTTCTCTCTCTTTTTTGTGTGTGTCTGTGGCTATCTTCACTATTTTTCTCTTTGGCCTGCAGCAAAGTTGTGCGCCTATAGGGCGTGTCACTGAAATATTGAGCCCCAAAAACGGTTCGTGAGAGAAGCACAGCGAAAGAAGGGAAGTTCGGGTTTCTAGCTTGAACGCGTAGTTCTCATAGGCAGCCTGCAAAGGTGCTCGAGTTTCAGACTTGCAGAAGCACCATCATAGAAGCGCGCGTACGGGAAATTCCCTGCAGGGAAACAAGTGCGAAGGGCCGATGTATTGGAGGGGGGAGGAAGGGGGGGAAGGGCTTCCACCTTTTATGCCGAGGGCGGTCTAAAAATGTGCTTCAGAAAGTATAACGGCACCAGGAAATGGCCAGCAAGATTGTTGGGCAGAGGGGGGGACGAAAAAAAGATGATGATATAAGTTAAGGTAGACTGCTCGAGAGTGGCTACTTTTTCTTTTTTTTTCGCTTATTCGTTTTTTTCGATCTGTAGACCATTTACGTGCGCCAGTGTGGAGGGCTTGGCTGTATCGAAAACAATAAATAAAAAAAACGGCTGGAGAGGGTCGAAGGGGGCCTGTTAGGGCACAGAACGCTGGGCAGCGAATCGCCTGAGGTTTGCTTTTTCTAAGCAGATGTAAGTACCGGGGTAGGCAAATAAGTATGAAGAATGATAGCCACACAGAAGGACAGTGGCACTACCCCATAAAAAATTCAATGCCCCATCACGTAACATTTTATCATGGCTTCTATACAGTCAATATGTGCTAGAATGAATAGCCGCGTGGATGTCTATACAATCATTTTTCAAACTTCATAGCGTGAACAATTTAACTGAGCGATGTGAGTGACGAAACCACAAGTTCGGATTCGGCCCCCCATTTTTGCGGATGAGCGAGGCAGAAACGCCTGTGTGCCCCGCAATCGTAGTCACGCAGCGGTAAGTTGCGTTCAGATCATGCCGGAAGATTGTCGACGGTGTAGGCAGCGCTAGAAGTCTCCTACACGTCCACACTTGTTTCCCGAGTGTTCCATTGCGAGCGCTTTCTACTACCAAACTAACCCAACTACGAAGCCAGGCGATCTGGATAGGAAAATGGGAACAAAATGTTCACTTCTCCAATGCGCGTCGAACTGCGGATAAGTGTCCACGTTTTCTCAAAAAAAAAAAAACACATTACGCAAGACAACCACGGAAGCGACGCATTGGTTTTCCGTGCGCACATCACATGGCCAGAGTAGGCATCACGAACTTTTTTTAGTTTTTTTTTAAATATGCGAGAACGTCAGTGACACGAAAATTCGAGAAAGTATGCGCATTCACGCCTCCTCGAACATTCGCGCAGGCCTAAGCTACAGCTCGCGCATTGGCACTTTAAAATAAAAGCGTCTTTGAGAAACACACACACACACACACAAGAAAAGAAGAATGAAAGAAAGAAGTGAGCGGATACAGAAAGCCCGATAAAACAGAGAAAAGAAGACGGATCATGCGCACCCATTCCAAAAAAAAAAGTTTACCAAATTCAGATTTGCGAAAGCGCAACACCCGTAGCTTCCAGCAGCTAATAGCCACGCGCGTATATTTCGTTTTTGCTGCGAGAACAGCGGGGTAAGGCGGTCCTGAAATTGCCGTTCCGAAATAAAGTAAAAAAAAAGAAAGAAGAAAAAGAACTAGCTTAGCAAGAACCAAAAAACACGAGGCTCTTCATGCTACGAGTCACTGGTTACGACGAAGATTTTCTTGAAAATACGATTAAAAAAAAAGAGGAAAAAATATCTTTTAGGAGGAACAGTTTGCTTCGCTGAAGCGACACTTTAGCGAAGCGTGTCGATGTTGAAGCAACGCTAAATGGCAAACTGTCGTCTACATCCGGCCTCTTTTATAACGTTGGCGCTTTATTCCGGTTCTCTTAAACAGCCCAGAAGCGAAGAAGCGACAAAATTTGCTTGTGAAGTTTAGGCGTGTATTCCGAACTTGCTAGCTTGCGTTGCTTCCACTGCAGAAAACACTCAAACAACTTGACACAAGTATTTACCAAATATAAGAACGAACACAGTAACGCCCTTCCTTCTCATCAGATTAGATGCATAACATCTTAACTGCGCTATCTCTCTCCTTTTTTATCTTTGACGCGGTGGTTTATCGCCTAATATATACGAACTAATCACACAAGTTACACAAAAAGGAAGCACGTCGTTTATATAAACGGGTGAGCCACATTGTAAACGAAATCTCTGAAGGTAACTTTGCGCGCATTCACGTAACTAGATTGGGAAATCTAGTTACGTGAATGACATATTTTTGCCGCAGATATCACAAACACAGAGCAAAGGAACACGGAACGACTAGCAGAAGCGGCAATTCCCTGTCGTTGCTTGCTTGTCACTGTGTGTTCCTTTGCTCTGTGTTTTTGAGGCCAAAATATGTCATTAAACAAATACCAATTAGGCCAACAATAAGTGATAATACTAAAGGTTCCAGTGAGTCTCGTTTGTGATTAATTCGGCATAAGACTGCCAAATGCTCGCTTTAAAAGTTACCTCGCTCGGTAGAACAACTGTAAAGACGACGCGATTGGTCGCGGTTTCGATTCCTAAAGCATTAAAAAAAAAGTTGTCATGCAACACTTGAGTTTTTTTTTTTTGATGAACAACGTGCGTTTTTTTGCGATGTCACTTAGGCTACAACAAATGACTATGCTAATATGACATTTATTTCACTTCGCGAACATTTCTTCAACCTTCACTCGTTGAAGCCATCATAAATTGCACATATAAAATGCGTCAACTGACAAATAAGTGTACAGACTCGATGCAGAATAATAAATCCATCTAGTACACAATCACATAAAGGCTATGTCGCAAACTTGCCGCATAGGAAAGGCCTGTCTAATGCTCAGAAAGAAAAAAAATGTGGCCGAACAGGATATGGATAAAGTAGATGACGTGCGTAGCATAGAGAAACGCCTACGTCGTTAGCGGTCACCGAGCACTTTCGAGGTCATGCGATGAGTCTCACAAATTTGTCAGCATTAAATGAGCAAAAAAAATAGACAGAACGAATCAAAGAAAAGAGAACGTGTCTGTAATCTTTCTCCCTCTGGAGGGAGCGATAGCACAACCACTTAATCATTCTCAACCTAGAATGGGTTCATTAGCAGGCTGTGACGAAACAGTGCAAATGAGCCAGCTGGGAGTTGTATACGAAGCGACATAGCAAAAAGCAGTGAAAGCACAACTGCACATTACGATGGATAAAGAAAGAAGAAAGAAAGAAAGAAAGAAAGAAAGAAAGAAAGAAAGAAAGAAAGAAAGAAAGAAAGAAAGAAAGAAAGAAAGAAAGATGGGAAGCTGGCTATATGAGTCGTACGCTTCAAGCAATGTATTTCACCATCTTCCATTCATTTTACTTGAACGACACTGCTGTTTTTTTTTTCATAATTGAAGGATTTGCATTGTTTATCAGACCTAATTATAAGATAGGATGCAATTGCTCAATCGAGCACTTAATAACAAAACGAAAACCGGGGCTAGCGATGGAGTCTTCTGCACGAGAGGTAATCCACACGAGACGACGGATAAGCGCAGCGTACTAGACTTGGTTGTTTACTAGAACATGCATGATTTGCTTCACATTGATAGCACTTAGCCCACAGGATAAAAAAAAGAACAGAAGTAGACATGTAGTGTACAGTGATCGAAGCAGACGCTTAAGACTTTTTTTTTCGCTGCTGAACTTATTGATATGCGGTAACCGAGGTAATACGGTACCCAACCTTTCCACAGCAAAACAGGTAGAACAGAACAGAACACGAGATAACTTTACATCTCGGTAAGCACAAAAATCCTGAAGAGAAGGCTCATTTCTTGGTAGACCTTCACAAAGATTACCGCAGCAGAAAAATAGCCGAAAGACAAAAAAAAAAGACACTACGTGGAACATTTTAAAGGGCAAGCGTGCTTCGGTGTACATCGGCTAATAGTGAAGCAGAGTCAGTGTGCATGACAATCACGCCATCTGCGCAAAAGAAATCAAAGCTAATTGCAAGCATGCTTGACTTATTGGCGAGTCCGAGCTTGCTTACGGGACGATCTCCGTTGAATCAAATCAATACCTACCACAATCGAACGGCAAGCGTGCTTCACTGCATAAACGGTACTAGCAAGGCAAAGTAGCCTCACGGGGCGATAACTCCGCCTTCGTATACTGAAATGCCTATCCTACGCAAACGGTAAGCATGCTTCACTGTAAAGCGTTTTTAGCGAGTCAGATTCAGCTTACGAAACGAAAACTCGGTCTTAATATAATCAAATCAATCCATCACAATAAAACGGCAAGCGAGTTTCATTGTATAGCCGTTACCAGCGAGGCAGAGTAGGCTCACGGCATGATCCCTCGGTCTGTGTATTATCAAACTATTACGTGTCAAAGTAAACTACAAGCATATTTAACTGTATGACGCCTATGAACAAGGTATAGTCAACTTACGAAGCGATAACTCCATTTCGTATGATCAAACGCCTATCATTCACAAACAGCAAGCACGCTTCACTGTACAGCACATATCAGCGAGGCAGAAACAACTTTCGGGAAATTTCTCTGTTTCCGTATATTTAATTAGTGAGAGAGAGAATAAAATGAGGGAAAGGAAGAAGGTTAACTAGAAATTGGAACATCCTGTTTGCTACCCTGAACTAATAAAAGGGATGATGATGAACCTATCACAAAAAACTATTAGATATCCCACGGACCTTGGGAATCGATGTTATGCGAAGAATGCGGAGGGAACATGACCATGTTGTAATATTTTTATCGAGCCAGATGTCATGAAATCACGCTAAATATATGTACAAATGTTGCACGCACAGACACATGTTAAAGTGTTGCAGGTGTTTATATAACGAGTTGTTTACACCTGCGCAACGACGCCAACAGGAACAAGAGTATTCGGTTAGCAACACCACAAATGATAAGCTGGTATGAAGCACCGGTGCTTGCGAAGATGGTAGTCCTGGACACTGCGACACAAATAAACCTCAGTGCATGGCACCCAACTACAATTGACGATCGACGTTAACCCGATGTGATGAATGTATCATAGGAGCACGTATGTAATGTTTATGAAATTGGAGAGCCAGCACTACAAGCACAAATGACGTTTAGCGAACGTTAAGGTCTATTTGAAAAGTAGTTCCGAGACCTGTCATGGCTCTGTGGTAGAATTCTTGATTGCCACGCAGAATGCTTGGGTTCGATTACTGCTGAGACCCTATCATTCATTCTTTGCATTCGTCAAGTCAACGCTGACGACATCAGGTTTTTCGTAACGCTCATGAGTTGAATTTGCCCATGTGTGTTCACGTCGTTCCTGGGTAGACACCAAGTGTCAATCACCTGTGGCACATACCCGCATATCAGTGGCATATGCCCGCCCGCGAGTATGTGCCATTGTTTAACGGGAAGTGTTTGACGACATACGCGACGGGATTGTGACATTGTTCACGTCTTCAGTAGCGCGTCCTATTCGTCAAACCATTTTACCCACTCATACTAATTTTGGTTCACGCCAAGGGGTGATAGATAGATAGATAGATAGATAGATAGATAGATAGATAGATAGATAGATAGATAGGTAGATAGGTAGATAGGTAGATAGATAGATAGATAGATAGATAGATAGATAGATAGATAGATAGATAGATAGATAGATAGATAGATAGATAGATAGATAGATACCAGAAGTGCTTGCAGTACGCAAGAAATGCTTTGCATTTATTACCACGGCAAGCGTGCTTCACTGTACAGTGTTCATCAATGAGGCAGAGTAAACTTACGAGACGATCACGTTGTCTCAACATAATAAAAAAATAGTTGTCATATTCAAACGACAAGTGTGCCTCACTGTACGGTGATTATCGTAAAAGCAGAGAGCGCTCACGGGATGATCATTATGTTAGCGTAAAGGAAGTATTTCAAATCACAAACGTTTTTCACTGCCTCACGAATGCTTACAAGAAAAATTCTGCCATCTAATCTCTACTTTATCAGCGAAAAAGTAGTCAATGTACAGCAAGACTGCTTTCCAACATTACACTTTCAGCACAAAGCCTGCTTATTGTACCAACCGTAATGTATGCACGCGAATAAGGAAAAAATGTCGTGAGAAATGTGGGAAATAAAGAGTAGAAATGAAAATAGCGTCATTCTTCTGAAAGGCAGGCGGCAGCAGCTCCATAAAAGTCGAAATTTGGAGCCGATCTTCGTGAGTAATTCATTGCTGAGACTTTAACGCGACTGATAGCTACAGGCGTTGTTATACCTCTGACCAGTTATCCTGAGCACATGAACACGTGATCAACTCCGCCATTAGCTCCAACAACTTTCAACGATACGTTGTCAACATGCAGCCTTTCCTTGAGATGACGTCCATCACTAGTACAAAAAAGCGCGCCAGGTTCAGTGTAGCAATAAATAAAACGCAGACCTTGAGAGCGAGCAAGACTAGTTTATTCATTGTCGAGCAAAAGTGGTAAGCGAAATGAAATTTTGGTGCAGCACGTAGACAGCACGACGACAGCCGGGAAGGTTCCCAGATTCTGAAGGAGCAGGAACGCGATAAGTGGTTTCAGCGAGCAGTTGTACCTACGAGGAGAGAAGCTAGCGAAGCGTGAAAGCACTATCCTCTGGCGACCACCGTACCAATTTCGACGCGAGCTATTAAATTCAACGAAATCATCCCACGTTGCGTCCCATTTCACTTTTAAACGCGGCTTTCACCTTTCTTCGCTTCTTCTCGTTCGCGCGCTCCCGAAAATCGCCGCGAGGGAACTGCAGGTGCATTCTCTCGAAGGGTACCTCGAAAAAATGGAAACGTGCTTAAAACCGACGAAACGTCAGTCGCACCAAGTGAAAAAGCAAGAGAGCGAAAAACAAAAGGGCCCAAAAAGAAAATCCCGTGGCCACTTTTCTGCGTTCCAGGGAACTAAAGAACACAATAAAATCTTGGGAGAAAAAGTAATAAAGACGATAGAGTTTTCTTAACATGAAAAACAAACGTACGTAAAAGGAAGAGAGCCACTAACACGTTCTTGCTATCCCGCTATACAGCTTATTCTGAGAGAGGGGGAATATATAGCAAAGGTAATCTATATAGACATAAAAATAAAGGGCCTCTCGTGCAAATCGACTGTCTCCGAGAAAAAGAGAGAGAAATAAAAATCAAGTGTGCACGATTTTCCGAGAGCCCACGCTTCTAGACAGGAGTCGGCCGAGAAATACGAACGAAAAAAAAAGAAAAGAACATAATATTACGGGGGAAAAGACACGCGGAGGTAAGAGCAGACGTCATTTTAACAGACGCCGCCGAGAGATATAGCGGGAGAAACGAACAGAAACCGCAGCGATGGCCAGCGGCGTTTTCCGAGCGAAGGGGCTCTTACGCGTCGTTGAAGAAGCGGACCCTGCAGAAAGACCGAACCCAAAATAAGAAGAAAACGATGCAAGTTTCTTAGGCGACGAATAAATGCGCTAGAGAAAGGTACACGGCCATAAGAAAGGCTCATCGTGAAACAACACCAGCGGCAGCGGTAAGAGAAGCAGCAGCAGTCCCGCGAGAACCAAGTCCTGCACCGTAGTTCATTGCTGATACCGCTGAAGACAGGTTATTAAGAGGCAGTTGGGGGTACACCAGCAACTTCCCTCGGACTCTGCTTTGTGTTTTTTCGTTATCGGCCGATTCCTTTCAGAGTTTATTGCTCTTGTACGTTTGCTTTATCGAAGAGTGATCCAAGTGATGACAAGTGTATACGACACTTGACGACGGACAAGGAAGAGCGATTCAAATCGACTACGGAGCTGTGCGTTTCAGAGACTCTGCGTCTATTTTCGGACTTCGTAGGTTGCTTTTCGACGGGCGCGTTCCTTGGCGTTACACGAAGTGCTATATGTGTTGCAGATTTACGCGCGGCGATGAGGAAGACGGGGTCGAATCGTATAAGGGGAAGAAAGATCGGCCATTCTGACACGAGCTGGCAGCTGTCAAAACACATTCGGTCCGAGGTTGAAGATCAAGCCGCCTGCACATCGAACGTCATTCGAAAAAGGAACTGCGCCGTCTCGACTAAATGTCTCCGAGATGGAATACTACGCTTTCAGAAAACAGAAGCGACGATGCTTTCATAAAATTTATACCGTCTACGCGTCAACCGAGCTTGCTTTTGAGGATGCAGATCAGAGACTCTAAACCTGTAACCCGTTAAGCTCACGCGTGGAACCCACGTTGCCCTTGGGTCCATTCTCACTTACGGCGGTGGAATCTACAAGGATGCGCGAGATTTTACAGCTGCAGTGATGTTTCGCCAGCACGCGCCATGATGGCATTGCGGTGGAAAACGTTACTCGACTATTTACCCGCAGGTCGCGGGATCGAATCCCGGATGAGGCCGCTGCGTTATGACGAAGGCTAAATGCTAAAGGCCCGTGTACCTAGGTTGGGTGCACGTTAAAGTGGTCGAAACTTCTGGAGCCCTCCACCACGGCGTCACTCATAACTATATTTAGGTCTTGAGACACAAAACCCTATTATTATTATTAGTAGTAGTAGTAGTAGTAGTAGCAGTAGTAGTAGTAGTAGTAGTAGTAGTAGTAGTAGTACTAGTAAGTAACAGTACCAGTATTATTAGTAGTAGCATTTAGCTACAATAAACAGGATCTATGCCTGTTTCAACAAAATGTCTTGTTTTCGATTAACGTTTAGACGAAGCAAAAAAAAAAAGCGAACGCAAGTTCTAAGTATGTATTCGTACACTTGCAATAAAAGCCAACGTGGTAAAAATAATGTGACACCTTCACGAAGTTTCCCGCTAGTATCATTAAGCGTTAAAATGTATAGTTTTCCTTTCTTCCGCTGCGAATTCAGCCGTGGATATGCCAGATAATATCTCCGGTGTGCGCTTAAAAGTCATAAATCGTTTTGTTAATGGAATCCGCAGCCTTTAATGACGATGCTCACGATTCAAAACGTGAAATGCATTCCATAAACGTAGAGACGGTGGTAGCGCTTATCGCGAAACATGGTAAGAAACATCGACGTCGTGCATTCTAGGAACAATATCACGGTCGTGCCGACAGCGAGAGTACTTCACCCCGAAATTACCCAGAAACGAACGCGATCACATCGATCTTTCAGAAAGAAATGAAACGGCGGAACAGCTCCATTACGTGGTGCGATAAGTACAATTACAAAAAAAAAAAAGACAGCCCACAAATGAAACGGTACGAAGCAGCGGAGCTATATAGCTCGCGATCAAAAAATTCGAGTCCTCACCGAGACGATATCGCGGAAGTATTGATCAGCCCCTCGACACTAAGCAAAATTAGTACTCGTTTAACGCTATAAAGGGGTCTAGTTTCACGACGTTCGCAAACCGCGGATAAAATCACCTGACACTGACACCAGGCTTGGCAAGATTAAAGTGAAACCACCCAGCCTAGTAATGACAGTAAAATGGACGCCGTACCAAACAACAGCCGGCCGCCGACCATTGCTCAAAGCTCTCAACCCTGCACTGGAGAAGCCATTAGGCGCTCGAACCAAGCCTTCCCCAATTCCAATCACCGCGCGTCGCTTCACTTTGAGCCGAACGCATCGCGCCAGCCATGTCAGCCATTACCGAGCGACCAGACAAAAAACAAAAAACAACCGACAAAGGCGCCGACGCCGGAGAGATCACGAACGAAAACAAAACTGACGAGACGGGCGAAACGAACCGGCAGGCGCATCAGCTCCCGGTAACGCTTCACGTTCTGAGCGGCATGGTCAACAACGCGAAGTGCGCATGCTCGATCAAGCTAACAACATTTCCCACTCCACCGCAGAGCGTCAGCCCTTCTACTCTCCATCCTATTCGCGCAGCACGCCACCACAAGCTCGGCGTGCAATCTTCGTCGCCAGGAACGTGCCCGAACGTTGTGGGCCGATTGGCAAGAATTGGCAAGATTGGCCTGCGTGGGAAGGAGCGGTAGCGAATCGGTCCTGGCCCGGGACCACGCGCGGGTTTGTGACATCGAGATTCTTGCCCGTTGCAAGTGAGACCGCGTAGACGCCGACCCTCCCGCTATCTGCCGCGTTTACGACTGGTCGTAAAAAGGGCGCCGCCCGTGTGTACACCATTCTGACGCGAATGCGCCGTGAATAGTAATCGCTGGCCGCCGCAGTGCACTCACTGCTCGCGCTTATGCCGAGGGCGCGACGAGGAGCAAATTGCGCGTGCGTCGCCGAAAACCAAAGGATATCTCCGGGCGCCAGCAGCAGCGCTGCAGACGCGGGCGCGCGGCAGAAATTTGCAGGCCACTCGTGCAGGGAGCGATTCGGACGCGCGGTCGCGGAGGCACGCGCGAAACGGCGACAGCTCTAAGCTGACGAAGGGTGAGGGGAGGCAGTTTTTGAGGCGCAATGTGCCTGCGGTTGCGTGCGCCGCCGTCGTTA
>WOVY01005380.1:0-29289 GCA_013436015.1 Rhipicephalus annulatus
GCAACGTAAAGAGACGTGGTCTCTATTTCTGTATCGTCTGCTTTCTTTTCTCAATCTATTTCTGTGCGGTATGTTTGTGTTGTTGCGATAAGAGCTCTTCTCGTGTCTTTCTCCGATCCGAGTCGCTGAAATCTTCTTTCCGCGTCTCTGCTGAGCGACGGGAACTTCTTTCGATCTGCTCTATGAGGTGGTTTGAAAGGCCGCATACTTCGCAATCTCTCTTCGCCTGAAAAACGCACTTAATCGCTCTCGCGCGCTTGAACCACTGCTTCGTTTCAGCGGCGAAACGATCGATGTTTTAAAAGTTCGAAGCACTCGGTGCGTGCATTCAATTTTCGGCGCGCTTCAACGCGTGCGCATATCTCACAACATATTGAAACCGGATTCGCGGACGAACGAACTTCTATTGCTCCTTTTTTTTAAAACGTCGTCGTAGTAAACTCGAGTGTGGTACAAGCAAACCCGACAAATGGGGCGCACTCCGGTTCACTTAGCGTGGCCCCGACGAGCCGAGAAACGCTTGCCGACTCACGGAAGCTTCGCACGCAGGGCAGGCGTTCATTTGTATTAATGGCTGAAGTCTTTGGTCATTTATGCAAGTGCGCGCCTTCCCTGCAGGACAAGAACGGACAGGGGTGGGTCATTTATACAAGTGCGCGCCTGGACAAGAACGCACAGGGTGGCGTACTTAACGTGTGCGCGATTGGTTTGCGGGGCTAAACTAAACGTTTAGCGTCGCTTTTGAAGGTGGGGGCTTTACCCCCTCTCAACTACGCTGTGGAGCATCGAAAGCCGTCTCTGATTCATTCATTATGCATGCGCGTTTTCGCGTCTCGGTCGTTGTATGCGTATACGTGCGCGTGCGTCTTGCGGCGAAACGTGCATTGAGCAGCATGGACGGTATGTAGGTAGACTATTATGTACGGCACACCTATGGAGTCGTGCCGCGCTCACAGTACAGACACGTACAAACGGGAGCACGCTGGTTCTTCTCTTGTTTATCCGTTCACTTCTTGTTTTCCCGCGTTCTAAACCAGTCTAAACGCAGCCACGAGATGGAGTGCCTGTCTACGAATAACGCTTAAGAAAAGCTCGCCGTCCGTCTATGTCATTAATTAACTGACGCGTCTTTACTTTGTGGTTGGTTTTGTCCGCTTTTATTTTCGCTTTCTCTCTCTCTAGCTCTCTCTTTGAGCCTGTTGTTTATAGCACATTCCACGTCTAGTTTTCCTTCGAGAGAAAGCTGCCTCGTTTAAGTCGAGGCTATGTGACCCCTCTCCCTCCCACTTCCTCGTCACATCCGTTTCTTTAATAGCTAATTTGGGGTAAGCTGGTGTACAGTATATAGTTTCTGCCTCGGACTTCGCGCGCTGTGCTCCTAGCAGGCGCCTCGCTCTAAACGCTGAGCCCTAATTAAGTCGGCTTATTGCTTGAAAGATGAGCCCAGTGTACATTAGTACTGAGAGAGGTGAGAGAGTCCGATTTTATTTTAGTTTTCGTCGTTCAGGTAGCTACGCTAATTAAAACACTTTTATGTAAGCCGCTTTGTGCTGTTTGAAGCTTTTTACCTTCGTAAAGTTATCGCGTGCGCGTCTTGTAGATTAGATTAACAGGCAGGTTGGGTGAGTTGGTAGGTCAACATATTTTGTGGGAACGTGCAACTTGGCGCATACGAAGGGAGCGCATGAAAGAGTAGAAGAACGGGCTTAGTTCGGAGACATGCTGCCGGTAATTTCATTGTGCTTCGCTGGCGAGCTTCTTCTTTTCTTTTATTTTTTCTCGGGTGATGCCCATCTCTCCTATAGACGCACCCCTACATTTCTTCTGCTTGAAATATTACGCGCGAGGACAAAGACCGTTTCGAAGCTTGTGCTTGGCGTATTTAAGCTGTAACGTTCGCCCGTTAGCGGTTTTGAGCCCCTAGCAGCGCATTTAAGTAGGTTGGATATAGGGCGCCGTAGCTCAGTTGCTATAAATGGGTCTACAAGCGTGCCTTATCAACATTTTAACTGCTGTGGATGAAGTTCCAACTTATATTTCTTTTCTTTGTG
This sequence comes from Rhipicephalus annulatus, assembly GCA_013436015.1. NCBI lineage: Eukaryota > Metazoa > Arthropoda > Arachnida > Ixodida > Ixodidae > Rhipicephalus > Rhipicephalus annulatus. The sequence goes on from WOVY01005380.1 coordinate 2,052, forward strand.
CCTTTTTTGCATTTTCTTTAATGCATACCGTGTTAACTCTGGTTTACTTTCGTGGGGCACCTGTGTCGCTTGTTTGGTCGATGTCGTCTTTGCATTTGAATAATGCTTTCGTAACAGTATTTCGTTTTCTAAGCTGCGAATCTTAGCGAGAAGAAAAAAAAAGTTACGCCATCTCCGCTAAAGAGAATCATGTTTTGATGCGAAGCAGTGGTATAAACGGTTACACTGGTGGCGTCTTAACACTGGCGTTCATCGCGCCGTTGCGCAGGAGAGAAACGCGGGGAGACTCAAAGCACGCAGCGATGTGTTTCCTACTCCTGGAACATGCCAATCGCTGCTAATGGGCAATGAGAGAAGTGTACCACGATTGGCACAGGGACCCGCAGTCCTCTTTCAGTTAACGCGCACGCTGCAAATTTTATTGTTCAACAACGCCCAGGAGAAATATCTCCACCTGCACTACCTTCGGGGCCAAGATTCAGTGCCTGTATAAACGGGGTGGCCATGTGAACGGTCGTGCGCAGCGAGCAGTCGTTTTTTTTTTTTTTTATCAGGAAACTCTTTCGTAGATGCTGCCCTTCGTCGATGTGCGAGATGGGAGAGGGGAGCATGGGAGAGGAGACAGTGTGGGGAAGGGGACGTGCATGCGCAGTAAAGCCCACCGGATTGTATTCGACGATATAGATGCTTCGTATCTAAAAAAACGTGTGATTAAGGTGACATACGAGCTTTTCAGATTGGGATGATGAAAATGCCTAAAGTCGGCTTCTCCACACAAGCACCTAACTTGCGGAGAAGTCACCCTTTTTACGAGCGCTCTAAACGAGCTCTGTCACGACTCCGCGCATTGTGAAGGGTGTTAGGGATGGGAAGGAAGGTCGTTCGCTGATGGCATCCCACCGCAGCCACAGTTGTAAGAGATGGGAAGGAGGAGGTTGCTGAAGGATACGGAAAACAAACAAGTTTATGGTACTATTTACACATATCTACAGAAAAGAAGGGTTAGTGGTTTCACAAAACCACGAGGCGTGTTGGTTGAACGTTACTTAGTTCAGAGCGACGTCCAGCACTCTGCGGCGTCGTTTTATGCCCTGTCGTGCTCCTCCTCTCCGAGCGGAACACCAATCACACACACACAACAGTTGAGGGGGGGACGAGCATGCACGGTCCACGTGAACGTCCAAGTTTGAGTTGGGAACACTGCACTGCAAGGTGGCGCCAGCAGGGCTCTTCCTCGTCGTGCGGGTGCCGCTAGTCGAGAGTTCCCACGATCCTGGCAGCATACTTCAAAGGGTGCGCCGATTTGTTCGCTTCATTAGCGGGGTGATTTGCGGTGGCCGCCGCGGTCTCTTCCAGGAAGTTGCTGTCTTTGTTGGCCTCTCTCGAATGGTTAACGGCGTCTTGGCGACACGACGTCTCGTCCTCCGGCTAGCACGTACAATGCCTGATGAGCCTAGGCAGTCGGCCGGTCGGCTACTTGACTGAGGATTAAAGAAGCGCCGCTCCGCCGTCAGCTCTGGCGCCGGTCACGCCAGCTTTCCTGTCGCCCGATGAGTCGCCGAGGCCATCAGTCACCGCTGCTGCTCGAAGGGACGACAAAAGGGTCCGCATTTGAAGAACGGGAACTCGCCTTTGCTTGCTGTTGGTTTGGATAATTGCTCAAATCTTCGACAGCGTCTGTCAGACTGGGCGCCAAAGGGATTGAGAGCCTCCCCCGTGGACCAGTTTACGCACAACGGTGTCTGCCCAGACGAATTTCCGGGCCAAAACTTAACAAGGGTAGGGAGTTGACGATGGCGTCCCACCGCTGCCACCCGATTGTTAAGGGCAGGAAGTTGATGATGACATCCCACCGTCGTCCACCAGTTGTCAAGGCTCGAGGTCGATGGCACGAACGGCGGGCTTTTTTAAGGTAGCTGGCTTCCCGCCGTCGTCCGCATAGCCGATCTTCGCCCGTGAGGAGACGCGTTAAGAGAGGTAGAACGAAGATTTTTTACGTTATAGAAGAAAGATAGGAACTGTACAGGGATCCAGAAGATCCTGTACAACAGAGATTCAGTTCATGATTCCGCGACTATTTACAAAATGCTTGGCTTTTATAGCCCGCCGTCTCCTTACACGGAGGTCCGAAGAAGGCGGTGAGCACTCTCGCCACAAATCAGGTGACGAAGTCTCAATGGTCCAATGGGAGCACGAGCGCACCACACAATGGACACACCCGGTCCCCGCCTTGAAGGTGCCGCAGGGCGAGGAGGTAGAGTCCGGAGAGGGAAGGTTGAGCTCCTCCGGGGAGATGGCCGCTAACCCGAACGTAAGCAGCGGTCCGTGCAGCTTTCAGCTTCAGACATTCCAAGCGTTCGATCCCTGAGAACGGCTTCTTCGACGTCTTCCCACGCTTCCGGTCTGACGGTGCTCTGCGATGGTCTCGCATAGATGGCAATAGCCGAGTCGAGAGGTTGACTTAATGAGACCCCCCACAGTGGCGCCGTGCCCCCGCTGTTCGAGCTCGTTGTACAAAAGGCTTGCCTCGCGAAGCTTTTGTTGAGGCCCCACTGGTACCTGGAACATCTACGGGACAGCGTCTTGCAGACTGGGTGCCGATGGGCTTGAAAGCATCCCTAGAAGACCGGCTTACGCACAATGGCGTCTGTCCAGACGAATTGCCGGGCCAAACGTAACAGTATGCAAATGTATCATTTATTGAGCCCCGCCGGAAAGTCTTCTCGCTGGTTATTGCTAGAATATCGCCATCGCTAGAATGGGAGCCCCGCCGCCGTGGTCTAGTGGCCTAAGGCACTTCGGCTGCGGCAGCTGTATTTTCGATGAGGCGAAAATGTTGTATAGGTCGTGTGCTCAGATTGGGTGCACGTTAAAGAATGCTTGGTGGTCGAAATTTCCTGACCCTTCACTACGGTGTCTCTCGTAATCATTTGGTGGTTTTGGGACGTTAAGCCCCACATATTAATTAATCAAGCTAGAATAATGGGACAAATTAAGACTGTGAAATAAGAAATGGGGCTGGTGTAATGGCGCGATCGTTTTCGCCAGAATATATTTCTTATCCTCTTCTTCCCACGACTGGCGGATCCGTGCATTCGGCAGCAGACAGACGCCGCGTGTTTCAGAACAAGTGTTGAGATTATCATATTTAGCCGGATGGAATACATTAGAAGCCGACACAATTGATAATAACTCACCGGCGTATATGCTGAGCTGACGAAAGGGTACCTGAATGAATGTTCTGCTTAACCTTTTGTACCGCACAGCCAATCCAATTGCGCAATAACATTTTTTTGTGGGGGGGGGGGGCAACAAAATATCTACAAAAGTTGGTATAAAGTTTGAAAAACCCGGAAAATTTAGGTTTTAGTTCAAAAACAAAACAAGCGTTCCATATATGTGAACGCTGGGACCCGCAGTTGCACTCGGTCTATCATCATTCTTAATTGTGCACGGGATTTGCCCCGCCGCGGTGGTCTAGTGGCTAAAGTACTCGGCTGCTGACCCGCAGGTCGCTGGTTTGAATCCCGGCTGCGGCGGCTGCATTTCCGATGGAGGCGGAAATGTTGTAGGCCCGTGTGCTCTGATTTGGGTGCACGTTTAAAGAACCCCAGGTGGTCGAAATTTCCGGAGCCCTCCACTACGGCGTCTCTCATAATCATATGGTGGTTTTGGGACGTTAAACCCCACATATCAATCAATCAATTGTGCACGAGAGCTTCGCTTGCCGATGGCTCTGTTTCAATACATTACCATTGTCATCGTCGCTACTTGCGTATTTAATGCCGTTCAACACGTTCATCATTAATATCATCGTCATGAACGTTCGTGGCCTGTTTGCTAACTACTATGATTCAACACTTTCATCGTCATCGTTCTTTATCGCCATCATCAATGCGTCAGTCCTCGTGTTCAAACCACTCATCATCATTATCGTTATCACCATTAAAGGCCCATTTCTTCGCCCTCAGCTCTACTTCAGCGTCCTTCGTCATCATATTTTCGTCGTTGATTATTGTTACCAATACGTTCGTGGTTATGGTCAAACTGAATGGTTTCATCATCAGCAGTAGCACTGTCAAGAGGCATTCGGTTGTTGATGGCCGCGCTTGAACGGGATAATTATCGGTGCTCTCCAAAGCGGAACACTCGCTTGCGCTATTCGTCTGGAAAATTATGGCACGTATGTCATCACTTAATCCCACGTCCCGAATAAAGCAAACGCATTCTAAACATAACTTCTTAAAACTGTATTGAGCTGTATATTAAACTGTATTTAAAACTGTATTACCGAAAGTGCTTTTTGCAGAGCCGCCTGACAATGGAGTGACCCCTTCTACCTTGCTGCGTTCTATCAGCTTCTTACACGCCCAGCGACAACTGAACTTACAAAACTTTGGTCGCTCACAGTGTAACAAAACTGACACGGGAACAAAACTTGCTTTATCGAACAAAGACGAATAATTTAGAAGCTCTATGAATTGAAAGTGAGTTTACAAAGAAAATGTAGTCACGCATTCATACAGGTGACTTGAGAAGAATGCCATTGTTCTTTGCGCGCTTACCACTGTTTGCAGGAGTAGACACGTGTAAATGTTTTTAATGAAATTTGGAAGTAATGGCAACATATCGAATCGATTGTTGTAGCAATGCGTTGGCTATAGCTTTATCACACTTCACGGATATGTTTTGTCCTCATATGTGGACTCTGGGGGTACGAAGGGTTAAAAGACTCAAGCGAGGGACCGCTACGATGGACCACGTGTCTCCCGCTTCAGGTTGTCTGTTTAACGCCGGTCGTTAAGTGCGAACTTTCTAGCCGAAAACGTCTGCGAGGGTGCGTGGAGTTGCGCGAACTCTGAGAAAACACTGTAGCAGCGCTTGAACATGCGGGGGCACACGCACATTCGTCAACGTCTTTCGCATTCGTTCCTAGCGGGCTACACCGGGAGGGCCGAATCAGTGTACCCTTTCCGCAGAACTCGGCCATATGTTCTCGCCGGGATCTCTCAAGTCTCCGGCGCGTAAAAGTCGCCTCGTTTACGAGCACTCTGGCGCGGCCCGTTTGAAAAAAAGGGCTGCAGCGGTACACAGCGAAGGAAGAAAGGGTGGGTCTATTCCAGGAGCTCCGGAGGCGAAGGGTTCGCAGCTCATCCCGCAGTAAACTATGCCAGCAGCGTCGCCGTAACCGGGACACTTGATGAAAGTGTCTGCTAGGAGTGTTTCCTCCTCCTTCTGCCGGAGAAACAACGTGGGAGAGCGAAAAGAAGCTGGCGACAACAATGTATATATAATAAAAATGCAAGCGTTAAAACAACGTCAGTCTTGTTTTTGTCGCTATGCGTGCAACGATTCCGCGAAGTCTTCGAAAGGCCTCTCGCGCCTCGGTCTGCGCGTTGGCCTGTTGCCACGGCTCGTCTCACGCGATGCGCGGGGCCATATGACTCATATGCGGGCTCGCTTTCGTCGTGGGTCGGCCCCACCTTCGCGTTTCGTTCGTCCTCGCGTTGCGGCGCGGCACTCGCTGGCGCACTCGGCTTCTTCTATGCCGTTGGCCGTCGCTCAGCGCATTTTCTGTAAACGACGCGTTGATCGGGAACTTCCATGGCCTCTGTCAAGACTATCAGAACCAGTATACCCCGGTACGGATAGCAGGCCCCGCTCTTCCTATGCTCCTCGACGTATCGCGTCCGAAAGGCCCGTATACATTTCAATGAGGGATGTAGGTGGTTTTAAAAATGGAATCAAATCATCGAATCAAGCTTTATTTCGTCCGCAGGTTTGTGTTTGTGGAACACGAGGGCTCGAGAAAAAATTGGAACTATCCACTTGAGAAACTCTAGCCCGCGTTTACGGGGCATGCAGCGAGAACGCACAATACATGTACTATTTTCATGGAAGATAGCACTTATACTAATGCCACTGGACAATACAATTGAGTCAAGAAACACAATATAATATGATATTTATACAATGATAAATCTTTCCGTGATCATGACAACAAAATGAGCTTTCCTTTACTCTATGTTTAGGCGAACGAAACAGAAAGAAATACAGTAAATTTGGAAGTGTATCGGATAGAAGGTGTACCCTTTACAAGAAGGAAATGCATTACTCCTTGGTGACAAAAAAAAAAAAAACGCTTCATCATGGCGCTCTACGTGGCCAGTGTTTGGCTCTTGTGACATTGGACGACAGACACTACCATTGTTTTACATCGTGTTTCTTAGGCTAGCCACCGCAATGTTAATCGGAACCCCCTTCGTATTACCTAAGGCAGCGAAGCTACACGAAAATACTTTTTCCGTCATCGGACCTGTGCCTGAAGTATGCAGTTGCTAACAAAAGTTCTTTCGAAGCTGCAGTGGCTGCATCTGACTCAATATTTCTTTAAAAGAACTGTTTCATGCTCCGGTGGTACTATGAAAAGGTGGGTTAACTGCATAACCAGCCGAAATTTTCTTTTACTTTCAAGTACCTATCCTATTGTTCATCATACTTATGGCTATAGCCCAGCTGTTTTTTTTTTTTTTGATCATGACTCATTTCTTACATCGTCTTTTTACGATGGGACCTCCCGAGGCCTTCGAGTATGTAATGATCATATCATTCGAATCCGAAGTGATGTTTGAAAGAGAATTGGCAACGAATGAATGTATCACGTTGTTGCGTTGTAGCTGCTGACCGATGATCGGTGTCTTGTCTGCAGGCGTGTAGCGCATTTCCCCGTGACCTGCGCGTCGCTTGGGGCTCATCGCCGATTGTTCATTGTTCCTTAGAAAACAATTACTCGCTGCGCAGAGAAACGACGTTTCGGAGTTCCCCGTCTGCCTTTTCACTAGTGACTGTACTCTATACGCTGATCGTTGCTGAAAGTGCAGCCAGTGAGCGATTAGCGTTATAGGCGCGCTGAGAAAATTCCCTATCACGTGGTATAGTATAGACGCATGCAGCAGTCGGAGGTTACGGTTGAACCTGATACACCATTTGCATAGTAAAAACAAGTGAAAAGGGTGAGCTTCTGTTTCGTATAGCTTCTTGATTTGCATATTTGACGCCAGCCACACAATCTCTCGTAAAATGTCATATTTGGGCTCAGCCCGAAGTATACTGCGGCATACTGCGTCTGCACTTCGATACATTTATGTGCAAAGTCAAAATAGTCTGGTGGTTGATGGATGCACCGGACCTGTCAATTGTGCTATATGGAGATCTTAATATATTATGCTTGAGGTATTTTTAACTAGAATAGGGTGACACCACAATGGCGTCAAGCCCCGCCGCGGGTGGTCTAGTGGCTAAGGTACTCGGCTGCTGACCCGCAGGTCACGGGAATCGAATCCCGGGCTGCGGCGACTGCATTTCCGATGGAGGCGGAACATGTTGTAGGCCCGTGTGCTCAGATTTGGGTGCCTGTTAAAGAACCCCAGGTGGTCAAATTTCCGGAGCCCTCCACTACGGTGTATAATCATATGGTGGTTTTGGGACGTTAACCCCACATATCAATCAATCACAATGGCGTCAATCTTTCACTTCTATACGTACAATTATTTCAGTGACCTGCAGGCTGGATTGTTGCTGCATTGATGAGAATAAATGGCGCTGTGAGTCGACGATTTTGTTGTCTCTCTTTTTTGGGGGGGGGGGGGGGGCACCGTCTTACCATCCGAGCCTGCAGCCATTAATTTTGCTCGTTGTCGATCCGTTAGGCTTGATCTGCAGGTTGTCTACGCGGGTCACAGACAAAAGCAGTCTCGGCCTTGCGTTTTGCCGCAGGGAGGTTTCGTGACAAATGAGCGTCGTTCTTCCGCTCATGCTTTACACAGCCATCCCTCGCGTTTTATATTGCGTGTAGCCTGTTGCTGCAGAGTTGCAAGCCTCATGTGCAGGTCGTCCGGTCCGGCCACCGCGTGCTTGTGGAGCCCTCCCGTATATCGCGCCCCTGCGGGATCTGCGTACAGTCGCAAAAAAAAAAACGATTTCTACTGGGGGCCAATCTCGTTGATCGAGCCGGGCTTTGCGCGCGCCCACATAAATCTTTGTCGCTGCCGCCTCCGCCAGCAGACGTGCCATCAACGGCGCCTGACCGGCTGCCCGCTTGCCGCGTTTTACTGCGTTGTACGCGGCATGTTTACCTAACAAGAGCAAGGGGATAGAGAGCATGCCCATCGAATATCAATTGGAGAAATAAATAACGAAGAGTCTACATGCCATTGCGAACGTCGCTCTAGACAACATATCGGTTATATATATATAAATGCGGGTCATCGCTATGCGGGGCTATATGGATACGGCGCTGCAGCGATATTTTTCGATATGCATCTCTGAAGAAAACGGAAGAGGCGAGTTTGCTGCATGCGAGTGATTGAGAGGAAGCACGTGTAACGAACGACCTGTCGCAGAACGTGCAGGTAGAGACGCTTAACACCGCTTTCCGGAGGACGCGCCGCTACAGGAATGCAGGATTTCGAGCTGACGCGAGATTCGCAATCACATATGGATGAGTGGGCTCTATAAAGCTGTTCTGGTCATATACTCTATACAGCAAAACTACTCAAGCGGTACTGTAGTGATGAGCGCAATTCGCTGAAGCTTACCTGTGGCAACCTAAATCCAGTATTAAGTACTATAATGTATTTTTTTTGCCAACACGTGGTTTTATTTTGTAATTTTTTTCCACCCACACATGATCTCGCTCTATTCGCGCTTTATTAAACACCATCGCGACTCATATCAGGTTTGCTTAATATCCAAAGGAATGCGTCCGATTTACCATTCAGTGCACGCATGAAGCACAATGCAGTCACGAGAAATGCGCATGATTTTTCAATAACGAAGCACTGCGAGCTCCGGACTCGATCGCAGCGCATTCCGATCGAGAGGATATCGGGCTCGAATTTGTCCAGTATCTCGGCACCCGCATAAATCACTTGTCCCTGAGACTTGAGATTCACATGTGAACTTTTTTTCTCTTCTTTTCTCGATCTTCTGTTTTTTTTTCATAACTCTGTTTAGTTTCGCGGTGTTGTATCGGCCCTATATATGCAGACAGCGACGCTATTCTCTTGCTTCCCCCTTCCCCTACTCTCGTATACTCTCTTCTTTCGCAGAAGCACCTCCAGTTTCCTTGCTGCCGTAGGTGGTGGTGGTGGTGGTGAAAACATATTTATTTATTTATTTACATGAAATTTTCTGCGGAGAAGCTCCGAGTAGTCGGACATACTTGGCTTGCGGTGGGGGGGGGCCCTTAGTCCAGGGCTCCGCTTGCAGCAGCCGCTCTGCGGGCCCGGTTGATCAGACTCAACTGATCTTCCAGGTTCTCGCTGGCCAGCAGCTCCTCCCATCGCTCCGCTGTTGGATTTTGTACTGGTTGTAAGGCTGTAATGGCCTGACACTCCCACGTGACGTGGTACAGAGTGGCTTTAGCTGAACACCATGGGCAGAGAGGAGAGTATGCCGAGGGGTGCATTTTACTCAGGATGTGCAAATTTGGAAACGTGCCGGTTTGAATTTGCCTCCAGCTGACCGATTCCTCTTTATTTAGTGTTCGGTGTGGTAGCGAATAAGCTTTCCTAAGTCCTCTGTAATGGTTTAGGATGGCCGAATAGTCGCAAGGGACCGGAACGAGTTCCTCAGGGGCGGAGTTGGAAGGTGCTCGGCTCGCATACCCTCGAGCTACCCTATCCGCTGCCCGATTCCCCTCCAGTCCCATGTGGCCCGGAGTCCATATAATCCGATGCCAAATTCTGAGTGGATGTGTAATGGAATGCTCGCCAGTGTCTGTAACGCTCATGATGACGCTGAGAGCGGGTTGGCTGATGCGCCCCTGTAGGTAGTTGCGGCAAGCTGCTTGAGAGTCCGTGAGAACTGTCAGCGACCTTCGTTGTCTGTAGCCGAGGGCGAGAGCGAGCGCGATGGCAGTTTCTTCAGCATCGGTGATGTTGCGGCACCGCACGGAAGCGCTGGTACGTTCTGTGAGTGTGTGGTCCACGACTGTGGCTACAGCCTTATTGTTTGCATGGTCGTAGTTGGCGGCGTCAACATAGTACGTAGTGTTTTTGTGTGCATAAGTTCGCTCGAGGGCTTCCACTCTGGCTTCCCTCCGGCCCTGATGTAGTCGGGGATCCATATTGCGGGGGATGGGAGCGACCTTATAAGTGGCACGAAGTTGGTCCGGAATGGGCTTGCGACGAGCTGCGTCGTGAAACTGGCTGATGTAGCCGAGGCGTAGGAGCAGGTCACGGCCTGTAGGTGTTTGCTTGAGCCGTTGCAGTTGTGTGGCGAGTTGCGCTTCACAAAGTTCTTCAAAGGTGTTGTGTAGGCCCAATGCGAGGAGCTTGCTAGAAGGAGTACCCGGTGGTAGCTTGAGTGCCGCTTTGTAGGCCTTGCGGAGCATTGCGTCTACTTGGCCCTGTTCGCTCTTGGTGAGGCGTTGGTAGGGCAAACTATATGTCACCCTACTGACCACGAGGCTACGTATGAGTTTCAGGGTGTCCTCCTCGCGCATGCCATGGCGACGAGTGGCTACCCGAGATATCATTCGGGCCACTTGCAGTGTAGTGGTGCGAAGAAGGGAAAGTGTGTGATTCACATGGCGGTTCGACTGTACCCACATGCCTAATATTCGAATGGTGGATTTCTCTGGGATTTGTTTGCCAGCAAGGACAACCTGGAGGCGGGAGCCTTGGTTGTTCTGCGTCGATGGTGGGAGCTTGCGTCGATAAATTCGTAGAAGCTCAGATTTTTCTGTTGCACAGGCCAGGCCTCGTGCCTGCGCGTATTGTTCGACGCATGTGGCTGCCTGCTGCAGGTTATATTCTTTTTCTCCAAGGGACCCCCGCGTGGCCCAGACGGTGATATCGTCCGCATACATTGCGTGATGGATGCCATCGATGCGGTGGAGTTCATGTGCCAGGCCAACCATAGCTACATTAAAGAGTAGCGGGGAAATCACTGAGCCCTGCGGGGTGCCCTTGTTCGGAACCTTGATAACATCTGATCGGATGGAGCCGAGACCGACTGTGGCAGTGCGGTCCGTCAAGAAGGCGTGAACATAACTGTGGACGCGCTGCCCACAATGAAGGGCCTCGAGGCCCTCAAGTATGGCCTGGTGGCTAACGTTATCAAATGCGCCCTTAATGTCTAAAGTCAAGATAATGTTTTCTCCTTGCTGGGGGGCGTTATCAATGACTTCTTTTAATTGTAGCAGTACATCTTGCGTTGAAAGATGTGCCCGGAACCCGTACATTGAGTGCGGGAAAAGGTCATTGTCTTCGAGGTAATCTTGCACGCGATTAGTGATGACGCGCTCGAAGAGTTTACCAAGGCAGGAAGTGAGGGATATTGGTCGGAGGTTTTCGATCTGAAGTTTTTTGCCCGGCTTCGGTATCATTATGACCTCCGCGTGCTTCCATTCAGAAGGAAGCGTGCCACGTTGCCAATGATCATTGAAAAACGCCGTGATTTCTTGTACGGCGCTGTCGTTGAGGTTCCTGATAAGGGAGTACGTGATTCCGTCTGCCCCAGCAGCTGTGTTGCGATTGCTGCTGCGAATGGCTGCGTAAACTTCGTCCACCGTTATTGGTCGGTCGAGAGTGTCATTGGCACGTCCACGATACGCAGCTTGAGATGCGGGTGGGTAGAAATCGCCAAAGCATTTTCGCCGGACTTGATCCAGCAGCTCATCGTCAGTACCCTCAAAGGCGTGTATGAGGCGCATGACTGACTTATTCGTCTCATTTTTTGTGCGAGTGGGGTCCATCAAAGCGCGCAAAATGTGCCACGTGCGGGCCGTGCCCAATGAGCCTCGAAGAGAGTCGCTAAACTGGGCCCAATTGAGTCGCGCCAGTTCTGTAGCGTACTGCTCTGCCTGAGTGGTGAGTGTGGCGATCCTTAGCTTGAGGCGTCGGTTATGTTTTTGCGTCCTCCATCTGCGGATGAGGCTCCTTCGGGCTTCCCACAGATGTAGCAGATGGCCGTCCACTTCCGGCAGTGCAGGTGTTCTGTTAATGGTGGTGGTCCAACGCTCTCGAATTTCTTTAAGTTGGGTGCACCAGTCGGTGAGGCTTGTGAGGCTGTCGAGTGAATATTCGCTCTCACGACGAAAGGCGTCCCAGTTTGTGATGCGTGCTTCTCCAATAGACCGACGCGCTGCGCTCTCTGTAACTTTTGTGCGGAGAATGAAGTGGTCGCTGCCCAAGGATTCCTGCAGGTTGTCCCAGTTATAGTTTGCACGGCCACGGGCGAAGGTGAGATCGGGGCAAGTGTCCCTGCACACACTGTTGCCGATCCGGGTAGGGAACGCGGGATCCGTAAGCAGTTCAAGCTGAAATTTTTCAGTGGCAGCCGCAAGCTGTTTGCCTTTGACATCCGAACGGTTGTAACCCCAGCGTTCGTCGAGAGCGTTGAAGTCGCCGAGCAGTAAGAGTTCTTTTCCCTGGGCCAATCGGCAGGCACCTTGGACGAGGGCATGGAAATCAGTGGTTTTTTGCTTTGGGGCGCTATATACGTTGACAATGATGATACTTCGCTTTTCTCCTTTCTTTTTTTGCCTGAGAACTAGCTCCACAATCACATGTTCTATGTTGGTGTCTGGGATATTGTCTAAGCCAACTGCGGTTAGCGCTTTGTCAATCAGGATGGCCGCTTTGCCCTTTGTTTGACTATTATAGGACTCATAACCTGAAAATATGGGTGGCGTTCCGGGCTCCTGAAGCGCTATGACATCTGGCCGAGCAAGGTGTGTGTTAATGTACTGTTGGAGGAGGCTCCGCTTTCTGCGGAAGCCGCGGCAGTTCCATTGCCAGACTTCTAAATGTTCGCCAATGAGTGGGGCTGTGCTGCCCATGGTTAATTCGTTGAGTGGAAAGGCGTGGGTATCGGAATCTCGGCTTGCGACGCCGATGTAGGAGTGAGGGTGAGGGCGCTGGGTGTCAATGCGGGGGTAGCGAGGATTTCGGATGCATGTGATTCCAATCCTAGTCTATGGTAACCTTGATCTGTCGTGGCGTGCGAGCTACGAGTGGCCCTCTTCCTGCGTATGTTTTCGCCTGTTTCAACAATTTGCGCCTCGAAGCGTGTCTCGAGAGAGTCGAGGCGTTCTCCGAACTGCGTGAATACGGCACTGAATTGTTGCGATAGCTGCTGCGCGAGCGTTGAGAACATTTCGCGTAACTCTTCGCGTGTGACTGTGGTGCCCGACGCAGCAGGAATTGATAGCGCCGTTTTAGGGGTCTTCTGTCTCTTGGGGGAGGTTGGGGGTTTTTTTTTCGGGGGAGTCGGGCGGCGATCCAAGACGCGCCATTAGGGCATGAAGTTGAGAGCTGTCCTTTGCTTGACGTGCCCTGACGGCCGCCAGCTCCTGTTTGAGTTTTATGTTTTCCGCGAGAAGGTGTTCGTATGCGGTGGAAAGGGTATTGAGTGGAGCGATGGGAGGATCTACATTTGCTGACCAGCTCACCTTATTGTCGGCACCGGCTGATGGAGTGGGATTGGGCTTCTCATTATGCTTGCTGGAGGCGTGCTGGGACTGTTGACAGGTGGGTTGCTGCTGCTGCTGCCCCTTGGTCATCTGGTTCTTCGGATGCTGTCGCTGCTGTGGCTGCTGCTGTTGGCCAGGTTCCACAGAAGGGAGGGGCGGGAAGGACTGTGACCTCGAGCGTGAGCGGGAGTGGCTGCATGAGGTCTCGTTTTCCTTGCTGAACCACCTACGTTTGGGAGTGGGTGGGTTACGATGTGGGTTGCGGCCCCTGGCTGGTGCTGCTGGTTGAGGAGGTGGCCGTGGGCGCGGGGCCTTCAGTCTCTGAGAGCACTCTTTCGCGCCCGTTAAGTGGGCATCTCCACACAAGTGACATTTGGGAGCACAGGGGTGACCGTCAACGGGGTTGAGGATACCACACTGCCGACACACGGGAGTGTTTGGCGTGGGGCATACGTCTGAGCGGTGCCCCGGTTGTAAGCAGACTTGGCAGGCTTGTCGCGTCGGCTTGTACGGATGGCAGGCCACCTCCCCACCGTAATACAGTACATATCGGGGCAGAAGGGGGCCTTCAAAAGTGATCACGGCAGATTTGGTAGAACCAAGCATTCGTGCACTGTGCACTGTCACTCCCTGCGTGCGCACGCGGAGGTTGGCGGTGAGTTCTTCCGGAGTTGTGCCAGGGTCTATCCCATGAATAACTCCCCGCAAGGTGCCCTCAGGGGCCGCCACATAGGTATTGAATTCGTGGGTCTTCCTCTCAAGCGTGAGGGTGGTGATCCGACGAAGAATTTCGGCCGTCTCAACATGTGGCGTGCTGGCAATGATGATGTTCGACCCGGGGCGAGTACGTATAATGAAATGATCACCAGTACAATGTTGTCGTGAATTGCCCGCCAGTGCTACGGCTCGGGAGATTTGATGCGTAGTGAAGTTCCGAATGGCCAGGCCCTTTTTCGGGCGCATGATGATCTTTATGTCCGTGCGTGGAAGCGGCGGCAGCTTCCGTCGTAGCTGGCGCGGCTTCGTTACGGGTGGTGGTGTTCGCGCCGGTGCGACGCCGGCCGCGTCTGCCTGCGCAGCAGGAGCGCTCGCAGCCGCAGCTGCCCCGGCGTTGACGTGGCTGGGCGGAGTGCTTGCAGGACCGGCCGGCTGCATCAATTCCGCTCGAGCTTTGTCGAATTTTTTCTGGCGTTGACGCTGGCGACGGGAAATCGCCAGTTTCCAGTTGGCGTCGGTGTCGCTCGCCGGTCCCAGCGATGCAGACGATGTAGGATGGTGCACGGCAACTTCATCTTCGCTTGCCGAGGTGAGCTCGTCGAGGTCGAGAGATTCCATGTTAACATGGGTGTCATTGGGGCCTGAATGCAGGTTGAACGCATCCGGTAGTAGTCACGTCAGCAGTTGGCGTAGTGCTAGCGTCCATATTGTTGTGGAAGGGGTCCCGCCGTTAGGCCTAGTCACCCGTACTCGCACAGGCGAGCTGGGTCGACGCTTAGGCCCAGCGGCCCAGCGCTCACATGGGTTCTTCTGAAGGCGATAGAAAAAAATGGAGAAGCTCTACAGCCTCGGGAAGGGTGTGCGGTTCCCCGGACAGTTAAAACTTGATGATCCGACACAGTGCCGGCGACGATATCGAAGTAATCCGGTCAACGAGAGCACACGTTCGGCGGAGCGCATGCGACGCGCGTCCGCTCGCTCCGGCGTCCAAGCGCGTCTCCGCCTTGGAGGGGCGGCGTAGGATTATCTCAGTATCACTTCGCGGTACACCGCTTCTGCTCTCGGCAGGCATGGCGTGGTCGTCTTGGAATGGTATCTGTTGTTTTCCTGGTGACATGCCTGGGGCGTCTGCGTGCAGCATGATCCCCCCAACAAACTGTAATGCCCCGAATGTGAGATGGAATGCGGGATCATGCCCACAACTTGTTGGACCTTTCTTGTTAACTTGTTCTCGGTAAGAGATAATGCTGTAAGCGTAATTAAAACGCCTCCAAGCAGTGTTCAGGGTAGTCAGTCAGGGGGGCAGAAGCTAAGTTCTACAATCTACGGATCATACAATACACTGGCGCATTGAATACACGTGCTTCTGCGCCTTGCGCTAATGCACCCTATTTCTTTCTTTCGTGTCCTTGCTGAAAAAAAAAATTTCATTATAGTGTACACATTGGCAATGGCTGTGTCACTACGGGTGCCATGTGAACGACATTGAATGTGTATATTATGTGGATGAGTGTTCCTCGTAGATTATACGTGTCATGTTCCCGCCAAAGAACTCGTATGTCAGCTAGCCACATGGCATGCCTGCCTAAGTTTAGCCATTATAGTGCTACTAGTAAGCTTAGCATCACTGGTGAAGAGCTTGGATACGACCCGAAACATATATCAACGAAGAACATTAGCTTCGCTTATAGCTCCAAAGCGCCGCTTGTGCGAACTGCGTGTTTTAGCTAAAGAGCTCACTGCCAGGTGAGAATTTGGCTTTTAGCGTTTTCACTAAATTGGTAGGAAAGTACCCCTTCTTTTCTGGTCTTTTACTAGTAGGACGGTTTGCTTCTGCTGAGTTTTTTTCAGCCATGCCAAAGACACCCAAGAGAGCGTTCATTCGACTGCGCACGTTTCACTCACTAAGCTACACATCCAAGGCAGCAATCGCACTCTGCGAGCCATGTGGGACAAACTACCAACTACATAGCTCTGGGCAACTGTTGGTGCCTTTGCGTCATAATAAACAATAGCATTTTCTACGTGAAACAATTTGCATTTCTGAAAAAAAATGTATTGTACCTATAATCACGAAGTTCCAGGCCGGAAAAGCTGTTCTGCCTGCCTATATTCAGTGCCTCTTCGCGCTTTCTAAGCCTATATTATACAATGATTATATATATTATTTATATTGCGATATATTGATAATTTGTTATTTGTGAATTTATTTATTTTTTTATTAGCGGAATAATCATTACTATAAAGTGCACACAATTTTATTTGTTTTATTATGTTGACAATTTTCATAAGTTGACAATGCGGCTGCCACAGCTGCATTTTCATTAGAGGCAGCGTTGTTTGAGGCCTCCATTTGCTGCATCATACCAGTGGTCAAAATTTTCGCAGCTCTCTAATAAACGCCGCACTTTAATGTTTTCGCGGTTTTGAGATGTTAATTCATAACAATTACATTACTGTTACAACACCATTTTTTAACAATGCTTGAGTATTAAGTTCAAATACTGCGCTTATTTCAAGAATGGTTTTGTGCAAGTACTCAAGGAATCATCACTGTCGTCGTAAAATTCTCATTATTCATCGCCTGGCACACCGCTGTCAAATTACTGGTT
This sequence comes from Rhipicephalus annulatus, assembly GCA_013436015.1. NCBI lineage: Eukaryota > Metazoa > Arthropoda > Arachnida > Ixodida > Ixodidae > Rhipicephalus > Rhipicephalus annulatus. Next base: position 18,861 of record WOVY01005380.1, read on the forward strand.
AGTTACGCTTATCTGATTACTCGTTTCTTGGGCAATCACCCAGATTAGGTGAGAGTCATGCCTTTCGGTAATTATCACCACATATATCATCATCAAAGCGCTTACTCATATTTCTCTTTTTTTTCTTTTTGAAATGTTCACGGTGCACGAGGGCAGGTAACCCGCGCTCACGAGAACTACCACGAGCGATCGTGAGCGAGCCATCGTCCCCAATCGAGATCTCAAAACGGTCGCTAGAAAACGCTCATTCGACAAGACCAGCGGTTGTACCACGTTACGCATCTGGTCTTTGGCGATGACCAACCACGAAGAACAGATGGCCACCCAAAATGGACCGGCACCGGGTGGAAGCCACGTTCACGATCGGCGCTCTCTGTCGCGGCTTGCTTGGACAAGCGCTACTGCAGCCTTCAAGGGACCTCTTGGAGCACCACTTCTGCCAAGGCCAGTACTTCCGTTCGATCCAAGCTGTATTCTGGGAAAGAATTGATTTTCTTCTTGACAACCATGGGGTGGCTCTTCCCAGCGTGTCGCAAGAACACCGAGCGCGAAATCACCTCGGACGAGCAGCTGGCTGCACTCGCCACCTCAGCAGCCTAACTGCTGCAACTAATGAGCACTGGGAAGGCGGTGCCTTGAATCTCTTCTGATGTCCGCAAGTCTGCGTGCTGCGTGACCGGGTTCGAAAAGTTCTACACAGCGAAGAACACCTGTATGGTGAGGCCACGCAGCCACGACTTCACCGACACGACACGCCCGCGAGGTTTCAGTGGTTGAAGCGAGCGTCGCTGCACTTCGCAGACATGCAAGTGACAATTATTCGCGGGCGTGGAACCACCGAATGCACAGACCATAGTATCGCTTATGATGGTTATTTCGAATAAACGCTCATCAGCGTCATGCGTTGCCTCTTATTTTCCTCACTAAACGCACCGTGAGACAATAGGTACATTTGACCATAGAAGCATATTTGTCATGCATGTTTAACGCATTTACTCGACAGCTGTGTTACGCTGATTGACGTTTGCGTAGTACTTTTTGCTGGAATCAGCTATAACGCACTGGCGGTTCGAGTTAAAGCCCAGAAAGCCCACCGACACGACATTTATTCACAAACGCCAGAAACAAGCTCGCACTGCAACCAAGCGCTCGCACCTATTATATATAATTTAATGCACAGTTCAATGAACACTTTAATAAACTGACGTAGACAGGGCGAACATGTGCCCGAGAATGACAACACAGCTAGAACGGAATCTCCTAGCAGCCCGACAATGATGATGATGATGATGATGATGATGATGATGATTCCACAGACATGGCTCGTACCCACTCAGGGGGATCGGCCAAGAATCGATGACTTAATCAAGTAAGATTTTTTAATATTGAAACCACCCACCAAAAAAAAGAAAAAAGAAAAGACACCCTAGTCAGAATGAAAGGAGTGCAATAGTTGCTTATTGCTCAGGTCCTTCGTCAGCTAGTCAGCTAGCCCCGACGATTCATTTCTGCTTCTTTTTCCACGTTCTTCTTTTTTTTCTACTCGGGTCGCGCGGAGATGGGCACCCGCAGGCTTGTGCGCCACACACCATTCTGAGGGCATAAGTATCGGCTAGCGCGATTAACCTGATGTCACATTGGACAATATGTACGGGTGCTTCGCCGCTGTGTATAAGCCTTCCATTGTTTCGGGGTCTTCGATTCGCCGCCATCGCTTCGCAGGTGTTTGTTGGTTCTCGTTCGCCTATTAATTGTGGCGCACACCCACTGTAGGCGACTTGCGAACAGTTGAGTATTTCTCCATTAGGCAGTGTGAAGGTTTAGAATAACAGAGATCATATATATTGAGTTGACAGAATACATAGGAAATTGGAGTATTTGATCTAATATATACATTTACTACAAACAAATAAAACGAATATATATATCTCTCTTATCGGGCTAACTTTTGTCTCCTTGAGTTTTAGTGAACAAGAAGTGAGTAGTGGAGCTTATGGAGTTTCTTTTTTGCATATACCAATTTAGGTCGAGGATAGTGTTACTGTAGGCCACAGTGGGATGTATCCATCATGTAGATGATCACAAATTAGGGCTAGCTCAAAGAGCTTCACTACTAAAGAAACATATAATAGTGCTACTTGCACTCTTGACTTTGGTGCTCAGTATTAACGTGGAGCAATGATGTCGAGTATTAGGCACCCCGAATGTTCCCCGTGATTTTCCTTCGATGTAGGTGATAAAAACTGAACAGTGTGCTGCGAAGGCACAACGCCGTGCTGGCTCGTATACTGCTTGACACTGGCAGCCAAAGGACATTTATAGTACGTGACGTGTCCACGAGACGCGATATACCTTCCGTCGGTACAAAAGAGCTGTCTTTGCTAACGCTTGGCATTTCCAGAAGTTCACGCAATTACCTATACTCAGCCATGCAAATCAAGCTGCAGGGTCGCTACGATGCACACGAAATCATGTTCTGGAGGTGCAGAAGTATGTAGGGTGAACAGCGAGCAATCGGGCAAGATCTTCTGATCCAGTCGCACGAACGCAAAATGATTGTGTCTGATGAACCACAACTCGGAGATTGAATAACCTAGTTTGGTGCCGTGAAACTCAGGAGAAGACTGACGTCTGGCAGCGAAGATGGACCACGTGCGACGCAGCAGAGACAAAGTGAGTCCTTCTGTTACTATTTTTTTATTTCAGTAAGCATCAATTTCAAGACGAATTTCATTGGTATTCGCCTCTGTAAGTTAGTTTCATCAGAGACAACTATCGTTTTATGTGTGAATTACGTGCGTGGGTTTTCTCTTCTATTCAAAATAGTGTGCGCGTGCCGCTCTTCTAGTTTGGCCTTTGTGGCGGCTACATACTACAACGACGACGACTACTACCACATACATCGCGGACGCACGGCGCTCGGCTTAAGGAGCTTCGCCCCTAAAAAAGAAGGAACAGAAGGACGCACTTTGAGCACTATCTGACCATAAAAGTTGCCACGTGAAACTCGCTAGGGGTAACCTTCTTGGTTATAGAAAGGTTTAGCGAGGGTTGAGGTCGACAGTGCCATGAACTAGTGGCGGTGAAAAGTGGGAACTAGACAAGAAGCGCAGGCCACAAAGAGTGCGGCCGTGTCACGTCTTGTTTAGTCCTTGTCTTCCGAGCCATGTGACACCCATATGACCATGTCTTTAACATACAGCAGATGCTGCGTTCGATTTTCGCCAGATGAGTGGGTACTCTGCGCATTCTCAGATTTATTAGGAGAGGTGAGAGAGCGATGCCCACAGAGTCCTTTTTCTGCCTTATTGGTGAGGGCCATGTTCAGTGTCTTGAACACCAATGTGTTAGTGTGTATCAGTGAGAAATTTCTTAATATATTTTTACGGTGTTTTGGCCGCAGTGTACTTGTATAAAGTGTGTAAGAATAAAAACAAAGGTCATGTTCTCAAGGCACTCTTCCGTTTTTAAGCGAGCACAACTTTTTATTTTCGGAATGCGTGATCGAGTTGAGGATCTGACGATGGAACTAAAGCAAGACATCCTGTGAAGCCTAAATCCGAAGGCGGTGTCTCATACGTATTTTCGGTATTCAGAAACTCGGATAATCTGTCGTCCACCATTGTCTCCGCTAATTCCCCTCCCCCAAGAAGTAAGATATGCAATTAATTCTCCGATGGAGGCGGAAATGTTGTAGGCCCGTGTGCTCAGATTTGGGGTGCACGTTAAGGAACCCCAGGTGGTCAAAATTTCCGGAGCCCTCCACTACGGCGTCTCTCATAAGCATATGGTGGTCTTGGGACGTTAAACCCCACATATCAATCCATCAATCAATTATTTCATCAATTTGTCTATTTATTATTATCCTTATCTCTTTCATCATCATCATCATCATCATCATCAGCCTGACTACGTTCACTGAAGCACAAAGGCCTCTCACATGTTCCGCCAGTTAACCCGGTCCTGTGCTTGCTGCTTCCAATTTATACCCGCAAACTTCTTAATCTCATCTGCCCACCTAACCTTCTGTCTCCCCCCTAACCCGCCTGCCTTCTCTGGGAATCCAGTTAGTTACCCTTAATTACCAGCGGTTATCCTGTCTACGCGCTACATGCTCGGCCCATGTCCATTTCTTCTTCTTGATTTCAGCTATGATATCCTTAACACCCGTTTGTTCCCTAATCCACTCTGCTCTCTTCTTGTCTCTTAAGGTTACACCTACCATTTTTCTTTCCATTTCTCGCTGCGTCGTCCTCAATTTAAGCTGAACCCTCTTTGTAAGTCTATAGGTTTCTGCTCCGTAACTAAGTACTGGCAAGGTACAGCTGTTATATATTTTCCTCTTGAGGAATAGTGGCAATCTACCTCTCATAATTTGAGAGTGCTTGCCAAATGTGCTCCACTCAATTCTTATTCTTCTAGTTACTTCTGTCTCGTGGTAAGGCTCCACGGTTATTACCTGCCCTAAGTAGACATAATCTTCTACAACTTGAAGTGCACTATCACCTATCTCGAAGCGCTGCTCTTTTCCGAGGTTGTTGTACATTACTTTCGTTCTCTGCAGATTAATTTTAAGACCCACCTTTCTGCTCTCCTTGTCTAACTCCGTAATCATGAGTTGAAGTTCGTCCCCTGAATTACTCAGCAATGCAATGTCATTGGCGACGCGCAGGTTATTTATGTACTTACCATTAACTCTTATCTTTAACTGTTCCCATTCTAGGCTTCTGAAAACCTCCTGTAAGCACGCGGTAGATAGCACTGGAGAAATCGTGTCCCCCTGCCTTACACCCTTCTTGATTGGTGTTCTGTTGCTTTCTTTATGAAGCACTATAGTAGCAGTTAATCCCCTGTAGATTTCTGCCAGGGTGTTTATATATACTTTATCGACGCCCTGATTCCGCAGTGTCTGCATGACGGCTGATATTTCTACTGAATCAAACGCTTCTCGTAATCTATGAAGACTATATATAGTGGTTGGTTATATTCTGAGCATTTCGCTATTACCTGAATGATAGTATGAATGTGGTCGATTGTTGAGTAGCCTGTTCAAATCCTGCTTGTTCCTTTGGTTGATTGAATTCTAATGTTTTCTTTACTCTGATAGCATTTACCTTTGTAAATAGCTTGTATACCACAGAGACCAAGCTGATCGACCTGTAATTATTCAAGGCCTTGTCATCGCCTTTTTTTATGTATTAAGATGATGTTAGCGTTCTTCCAAGACTCTGGCACTCTTCCCGTCAGGAGACACCTCGTAAACAGGGTGGCTAGTTTTTCTAACACAATATCTCCTCCATCTTTCAGCAGATCTAATGTTACCTGATCCTCACAAGCAGCTTAGCCACTTTGCATGCTCTCCAAAGCTTTTCTGACTTCTTCTATCATTACTGGTGGGGTGTCATCTGGGTTACTGCTAGTTCTTATAGTATTAAAGTCGTGGTTGTCCCGGCTACTGTACAGATCTCTGTAGAACTCTTCCGCTATTTTAATTATCTCTTTATTTCATGATTATTTACTGATGACGTACAGGTTATACTGCAGTGTACAGGATTTTAATTGTTAACTGACCCCTTTCCTACACGTTAAAATGCGGCTAGAACCGTCGCGTTTTCGTTAGAGGCCAGAATGGTTGAGGCCCATGTACTTCCATTAGATGCAAGTTAAAAACCAGGTGGTGGAAATTTTCGGAGGTTTCCACTGTAGGACGCCTTTCATAATAATTTGGTGGTTTTAAGACGTTTAGCCTCACTATTAAAATCTTAGGTGCAACATTTGCTTTAGTACTTGCAATCAAATAAAGCCTTTATATAAATCAAAGGTTTGGCTAATTTCTTAAGAAATCATCATCACCGTCATCCATCATTCATCATCGCGTATCACGGTGCTTTCATATCTTCATTTTTTTGTCATTTTTCATGGTGCACGAGGGCAGGTAACCCCCGCTCACGAGGACTTCCACGAGCGATCATGAGTGAGGCGTCGTTCCAAATACAGGACCTCGTAACCGTCGCTAGAAAGCGTTCATTTGACAAGACCAGTGGTGCTACCACATTGCACGACCGGTCTTTGGCCATCATGAAGCATGAAGAGCGGATGACCACTCAACTTATAAGTGCATGGGGTGGATTTCTATGCTCCACAATCAACGTCCATGATCGGCGACCTCTGCCATGGCTTGCTGGGACAGCGGTACTGCAACCTTCAATGAACCCCCTTGGAGCACCACTGTGGCGAGGGTCAGTACTTCAATTTTATTCGTGCTGCATTCCAGGCACGGATTGATTTTCAGCTAGACAACCATGGGGTGGCTTTTCCCAGCGTGTCGCAAGAACACCAAGAACGAAGTCACCTTGGACGAGCAGCTGGCTGCACTCGCCATCACAGCAGAATTCCCGCTGCTACTCATGAGCGCTGAGAAGGCGGTGCCTTGGATGCCTTTTGAAGTCCGCAGGTCTGCGTGCTGCGTGACCCGGTTCAAGGAATTCTACAGTGCGAGGAACGCCTGCATGGCGGGGCCACGTAGGCACAACTTGGTGTACATGAAAGACCCGCGTGGCTTCAGTGGTTTAAGCGAGCTCCGCTGCACTTCACCGACATGCAAGTGGCAGTGAGTTGGGAGCGTGCAACTACGAGATGTACGGACGATAGAATAGCCTATAAGAGTTAATTTAAATATACCTGTATGAGCGTCATGCATTACCTCTCATTATTTTTACTGTGCGCGTCGTGGAACTGCATACATAGAAGCGTATTCTTCATACAAGTTTCTTGCGTTTAGTCGGAAGCTCGTCTACGCTGTTTGGCGTTCACGTTGTAATTTTCGCTGGAAATTGCTAGAGCGCACTGGTGGGTCGAGTAAGCCCCGAAAGCCACAGACGCGAGGTGAATGACAAAACAGAGGCAAACTCGAGCGGTAACCAGAGCTCGCACCCGTGTTATGTCTACGGGCATTTTGTCATTGGCGTAAGCCTTTCACCGTGTCGGGGTCTTCGGTTCGCCGCCGTCACTTCGAAGCCATTTGTGGGTTGTCGTTGTTCGCCAATCAACTGCAGTGCAGACACACTGTGGTCGACTTACAAAGAATTGAGCGTTTTCATTAATGTAGAATCAATGTTTAGAGTAATGGAGGTTTTGTATTATAAATTCACACACGGCGTTAGAAATTACGGTATTCAATCGAATTTATATATCTATTTAAAACCCAAAAAGTTTTCTCTGTCTTTTTTCAGACAACTACTGACTTTTTCAATTTTACTTAGTAGTGAAATTTATTCAAATTTTGTTGGATTTACGACGAGGATAGTTTTCTGGTAGACAACAAAGCACATATATATGTACACGTTTTTTGCTGGTGGCGGTAAAATTTTATTAGAAAAAAAATTGATCTTGTAGAACGTTTAGATGCAGTGGGCATCTGCCACGTCGGGTAAGAGAGCTCGAAGCTTTCCGCCACCTCGCGGGCCTCCTGGCCAGCACGAAGTTGGTCTAGTCAAGAACGTCTTAGCATTTTGGCCCACTGTTCTTTCAGCCTTATGCGTACAAATCAATTACGTCTACCTGAAGCAGCTTCGCTATTCAAAAACGTACACTAATACTGCTTTCATTTTCGTGCAGCACCGATGCGAAGTTTTTTAACTCGCGTGATATGTGCATCATTTTATTTATAGTGTGCGCACAGTTGTAACACTAATTTTTGTATGAAGTAAGAGCGCATGGTATTCACAAATTGAACATCCCAGCCCTTATGAACTTGACATATGTTTCTACGTATGTCCTGCTCTGTGTATCTCTAAATATCACTGAATTTTGTATACGATTACATATACTTTTTCGAATAGCCTCCTAGACTTCTTGCACCTGGGCTTACAGCTACATTCTGAAGTGGTCCCTTAGACTCTATGCTTACAATTTGTATTTTAGCCCAAGCAGCTGACATTACAGCGATTGTTTTTTTTCATTTTGAAAGCCTTGAAGCGCAATCAAATATAGCGTTGTTTTTTGTTTTTTCTTTTATTTTTGTGATTGTTCTGGTTCACGCGCTCAGCAAAGACACAACCACACGAGACGCTAGCTAGCAAGGGACTGTTTATTGATGGCTACCGCGCCGCGCGCGCCCCTCTCTCAAGGTGGCCAGGTGAGGTGGGATCATCCCGATTTATTAAGCGGTGGCCCGCCTGGTACATCCTCCTTTTTCTTTAGGTGATGTAGTCGGCAAAGCGCGTCGGTGCTCTACGTGGCCTAGTTGATCTTCTGAGACTCGAGTCGGCTGCTTCTTGTGCCTGGCAAGTGACCTTATGCTGGGACGGGACCACGTCGGGGTCCCTTGATGGTTGACTTGCAATGGGTGGTGCACGTGCAGCTGACTGGTTCAGTAGAGCATCCGATGCAGGTGCCTGTTGCGACGGATGTCGTTCCTTTCGTGATGCGGATGCTGTTGTCAAATCGGGCGCTGTATCTGATGTTGAATGTTGTCTATGCTGTATAGGCGACGGGATTATCGGTGCGACATCCTTGTCATCCAGTGGGTCTAAGTGTTCGGGCGTCCTTTTTAGATGCTGACGATTCCTTCGATAACGCCGGCCTTCATCTGTACAGACTATGTAAGATCTAGGGCCAGCAAGTTTCTCTACTCGGGCTTTCGGAAACCACCCTTTGTCGTTTCTTATTCTGACGACGTCCCCTTCGGAGAGAGGTGTGAGAGGTATGCCTTTGCAGTGATCCTGTGGATGTTCCGCACTGACAATGTCGAAGCCGATGAGAAGTCTGGAAGTCGTCCCCGAAGCATCCGTCCCATAAGGAGCTGACTTGGTGTGCGTCCGTCTATCAGGGGCGAGATTCGATAATTGAGCAGTGCAACCCAAAACTCCTCGCCAGCATACTCACTTTTCTTCAAGAGGCGCTTTTACGACCTGTACCCCTTTCTCAGCTAAACCATTGGCCCTGGGGAAGTGTGGACTGGATATGGTATGAGGTAAAATCGTATTTTACTGCAAACTGTCTAAACTCTCGCGATGTGAACTGTGGTCCTCTATCGGTACAGACTTCAATGGGTATAACCGTGGCGAGCAAACATGGTACCTAGTGTATCCACTACGACCTGACTTGTTGACTGAGGCAACTGTTCCACTTCTGGGTAGTTGGAGTAGGCACAGTACGCAACCAGGTAACGCTTGCCCCCATGGTCAAATAGGTCGACACCAATTCGCTGCCACGGCCGCGTTGGGATTTCCCTCGATAACAGTGGCTCTGAAGGTTGCCGGTAGGCAAAGTGCTGACATGTGACACACTTGCTAATGAGTGACTTGATGTCAGCATTCATCCCAGGCCAGTACATCAGAAGGCGTGCTCTGGCTTTGCACTTGCTCATTCCCAAATGGCCTTCATGAAGACGTTGCAGCATGGATCGCCTCAGACTCTTTGGGATGACCACCCTGCTGCCCCGCAAAAGCACTCCATCAACATATGACAGTTCTGACAAACATGGAGCTAATTCGCCTGAGAATGGTCGTCCTTCCTGGAGTGCCTCCACCACTTGCTTGAGGTATGGGTCCGCCAGGATTGCAGAGGTCAGTTCAGTCTTCGTGTTCTCACTTACGATGCTGGCTAGCACGCGAGTCGCATGGATGCATACGTCTTGTTCGCTTTCTCCGTCACTCGGTTGGGTTCCTGGAATTCGGGACAGCGTGTCCGCCACTAGCAGATGCTTCCCAGGAACATACTGCAATTTGATATCAAAAGGCATTAGCCTCAAAAAATAGCGCTGCAATCGTGGTGGCATTTCACTCAGGTTCTTTTGTGAAATAGCAAGCAAAGGTCGGTGGTCTGTTTCGACTGTCACTGATAACCCCAGTACGAACTCCCGGAAACGCTCACAAGCAAACGTCACGGCCAGCGCTTCCTTTTCAATTTGGGCATATTTTGTTTCAGCCTTCGAGAGCACCCTTGAAGCATAACCCACTGGGCGCCAATCTTGGTCATGGAGTTGAAGAAGAGCAGCACCTACTGCAAAGCTTGATGCATCAGCTGAGAGTTTCGTTTGCTTCAATGGGTCAAAAACTGCGATCACTGGAGCCGATGTCAAAGCCTTAATAAGATCTTTCCATTCTTTGTCATGGTGAACTTCCCATATGAATTCAACATCATTCTTTATCAATGACCTAAGGGCGTCAGTTCTTTTGAGAGATTAGGTATGAATTTGCCAAAGTAATTCATAATACCTAAAAACCTTTGAACTTCCTGTTTACTCGACGGCTTTTGCATGTTGGCAACGCATTCAATGAGACTAGCATCGGGTTTTATTCCTTCTTTGCTGATACAATCTCCCAGGAATTTAACTTCGGCCTTAGCGAACAGACACTTTTCTTTGTTCAGTGTCAGGCCAGCCTTTCTCGCTGCCATCAGTGCTGCACGCAGGCGTTGATCATGC
>WOVY01005381.1:0-30333 GCA_013436015.1 Rhipicephalus annulatus
AAACGTTGGCTAAGGCTGGTGTTATTTCTAACTTGAAACACTTATAAAAGGCGGAAGTCAGACCATCAGGGCCAGGCGATTTCCCCGGATGCATACTTTCAATAGCACTGTAAACTACCTCTTCCAAAATGGGTTCCTCCAATATTTCTTTTGTATCATTGTCAAGCTTTGGCATCAGCGGTAAAAAATCTTTTTAAAGCAATCGACATCAACTGAGCTGGCGGCGAATAAACCATTGAAGTGCTCAAAGAAAGCACGCTCGATAACATCTGCGACATCGCTGACTTCACCCTCGTGTTCCAATTTCTGTTATCTTATTACGTCGTGCATGCCACTTTTTCGATCCCAACGCCCTTTTTGACGGTGATTCTGCCGTTATCAGTTCGCTCGGCTCTTGCCCGAACCATAGCACCGCGGTATCTTTCGACATCGAACCGCTCAATTTTACTTTTCAACGCGCGAATATCTTCAAGAAACATGCCGGGCATTCTACATTCTTCGAGGGAGCAATTTTTCCAGGTTTATGCGCATGAGCTTTTCTTCTGCTCCTTTTTCTCTGCTTATAGCGCTCGAGCGTTCCAAAGCCTTCAATTTAACGACCTGCTTGAAGTTCTCCCATTTTTTCTCTAAACGTCTTTTTACTGCGAAATTTCATTTTTTCAAACTACCGTCATTACTTCCTCCATAAATTTTTTCATCACTCAGCAGATTCGAATTCAATTTCCATAGTTGCCACTCGAAGGCCCTTTTCGTTTCTTTCGGCTAGCTACTACAAAGCTAACCAAGCAGTGGTCGCTAAATAAAACGGCGTTAACACGGTATGCCTTGCAAAGCGGTACCAATTCAACACTCACGTACGCCCTATCTAGTCGGGCATGGCTGGCTGCCTGAAAGTGGGTGTACTGCATAGTCCGGCCACCACCGAGACATTCAGCCACATCCTCCAAACCATGTTCTCTTATTGTATCGCTTAAGACAGCCGTACTTGCATCCCTGTAATGTCGTTCGCTAGTTTTGTCTTTGGCTGAAAGGACGCAGTTGAAATCGCCAATAATGATTAGGAGCCTATTACATTTGGTATACTGCTTTAGTTGTTCGAAAAATATGCGTCTTTCGTCAGTGACAGTCGGTGCGTACAAGCATATTACGCGCCATTCCCATCCCGAAAACAAAAGATCACAAACAATGAGCCGACCAGACGGACATGACGTTGAGGCTTCTACTTTAGCACCCAGACTCTGTCTGACGGACAAAATGCAACCGGAAGAAGTCCCAATGGCATGGCTAACTATAGCAGAATACCGCGGCAAGAATTGGCGCACCATGCCCCCAGTTTCATCGTCACCATGGACTTTAGTCTCTTGGACTGCCAGTATGTCAAGTTCGAGATCACTTACTAGCCGATAAAGCTGGCATTGTTTTCTCCGTGAGGCCAGGCCACGCACATTTAAAGTGGCCACACGGATTGAATTTTCTATTTGCACCATTGTAAGGCTACGAAAAACCCAGGGGCATGGCGCTTACCTTACAACTGCAATTCCTTCCTGAACGCCTTGTCCCAGTACAGTCCTTAAGTTGGCGAAGGCGGCGTTTCCGCCGTCTTGCGCTCCGACGAAATGTTTGGCCGTGGCCGGATCAGAGGCCGCCGAGCGGGAGTCGTTATGGCGGGTGGCTCGTCCGGCGAGGCAGCAGTGGTGCCCTTGTCTTTTTTTCCCTCGTCACGGGGACGCTTCCCCGTCACAGTGCCACTGTCGCTTTCAATCCAAGTCATCGTTTCAGCCTCGGAAGGGTCTCGTCTGCTAAGCCAAGAAACGTGTCGCCGGTGCTGCTTGCATCCACCTTTCACTGCTTTCTCCTACGCCTTCGTATGGAAGCCCGGCGTCGGGCTTACCTGGTGCTTCACACACGCCCTCTTCTTGACGGCATGACGACCCATCTTCCACAGCAGAGTTTGGGTTAACTCCTGCTGTTTCTTCCGAGTCTGCTTCGTCCATGAGGTGCTCCAGTGCATCACTTTCCTGCGCAGGTCCGGTCACACTGGCATATGTCCTTGCGCAGTCGTCGTCTTCGCGGCCGAAGCGGCGACAACGACTGCAGCGGGGTACTCGGCAGTCGCGACGTATGTGTCCGGTACTCTTGCACCGTAGGCACAACGGTGCACGGCCCGGAACGACAACGAGAGTCAGCCTCTCCGGCAATCTTGAGCTGGTGCGGGAATGTCATCCACCTTGACGTCGGAGTGCAGCTTTAGTCCCACAGACCACGTCGTTGAGCCCTTTTCTGTGATGCCCGGGTTCTCGCCACTTCTCCCGTTTCACTTCGAATACTTTCCCATAGGGAGTCAAGGCAACACGCACGTCTTCGTCGGTCACGCCGTGCAGCAACCAGTGAAGCTTCAAGCGAACCTCGCGGTTATTTGGGTCAATGAGCAAACATGGGCGATCCTTACCTTCACATCAATGGCGGAGAGCAACTTACGAGCAGCCTCAGCACTCGTCAGTGTAACAGCCCATACGTGGTTCATTTGATACGCCCCCAACGCCAAAACGTCGTCGAGCGCATCAAGCTTGGCCAAAGTGTCCCAGTAATCTTCGACGCGTAAAGCCGGGCTCTCGGATCACCATGCATGAAAACGGTGTTTGAAGCGATGCGCCCGGAAGGCAGATTGGGCAGAATTACCTGATAATCGTCAGCGCTAGGCGCAGAACCCTGTTACCGCCGCCCAGTCGGGCCGCTGATACCGCTCCGTCGGACCCGAACAATCCGCGACCGTATCGCTCGAAAGCCGGAAGAGGAATGTTAGGCCACGAGGCGATGTGCGAGCGATGCACTGGCGTTTCTTTCTTTAGCACTTTTACTCTAGGTTTCTGTAGAACACACCATCGTAGAGAATATAGGGGAAAAGGAAACGCATGAGCTTTGCTTCAAGCAAGAAAACTGTAGCAGAAACCCTTGGTAATGAAAAAGGATAACCTACCCTCGGCGGGACCTCGAACCCGAAATCCCCGGTTTAGGAGACCGATGTCTTATCCGTTAGGCCACGAGGGCGATGTGCGAGCGATGCACTAGCGTTCTTTTCATTAGTGCGTGTACTCTAGCTTACAGTAAAACACACCATCGAGAGGAATATAAGGGAAAAAGAAACGCATACGCTTTGCTTCAGCAAGAAAAGTGTAGCAGAAACCTTTTTGTTAATGAAAAAGAATCACCCACCTTCGGCAGGACTCGAACCCGCCATCCCCGGTTTAGAAGGACCGATGCCTTATCCGTTAGGCCACAAGAGCGATGTACGACGGATGCACTGGCGTTCCTTTCATTGGCGCTTTTACTCTAGGTTACAGTAAAACACACCATCCAAATTAATATTGGGAAAAAGGAAATGCGTATGCTTTGGTTCAAGCAAAAAAACTGTGGGAGAAATCCTTTGGTTATGAAAAAAGGATAACCTACCCTCGGCGGGACTTGAACCCGCCATCCCCGGTTTAGAAGACCGATGCCTTATCCGTTAGGCCACAAGAGCGATGTGCTACCGATGCACTGGCGTTCCTTTCATAAGCGCTTTTACTGTAGGTTACAATAAAACACACCATCGAAAGGAATATAGGGGAAAAGAAGCGCATATGGTTTGGTTCAAAGCAAAAAAACTGTGGGAGGCACCCTTTGTTAATGAAAAAGAATAATCCACTCTCGGCGGGACTCGAACCCGCTATCCCCGGTTTAGGATACCGATGCCTTATCCGTTATGCCACCAAGGCGATGTGCGAGTGATGCACTGGCGCTCCTTTCAATAGCGCTTTTACTCTAGGTTGCAGTAGAACACATCATTCAAAGGAATATAGGCGAAGAGGAAACGCATACGCTTTGCTTCAAGCAAGAAATGCGTAGCATAAACCTTTTTTATTAATAGAAAAGGATCACCCACCCTCGCAGGACTCGAACCCGCCATCCCCGGTTTAGAAGACCGATGCATTATCCGTTAGGCCAGAAGAGCGATGTGCGACCGATACACTGGCGTTCTTTTCATTAGCGCTTTTACTCTAGGTTACAGTAAAACACACCATCGAAAGGAATATTGGGGAAAAGGAAATGCATATGCTTTGGTTCAAGCAAAAAAAACTGTGGGAGAAAACCCTTTGTTAATGAAAAAGGATAACCCACCCTCAGAGGGACTCGAACCCGCAATACCCGGTTTAGAAAACCGATGCCTTATCCGTTAGGCCACGAAGGCGATGTGGGGGTGCGCACTGGCGTTCCATTCATTAGCGCGTTTCCTTTGGGTTAGAGTAGAACACAACATCGAAAGGAATATAGGTGAAAAGAAGCGCATATGTTTTGCTTCAAGCAAGAAAAGTGTAGCAGAAACCTTTTTTGTTAATGAAAAAGGATCACCCACCCTCGGCAGGACTCGAACCTGCCATCTCCGGTTTAGAAGACCGATGCCTTAAGCGTTAGGCCACGAGGGCGATGTGCGAGTGATCCAATGGCGTTCCTTTCATTAGCGCTTTTACTCTAGGTTGCAGTGAACACATCATCCAAAGGAATATAGGGGAAAAGGAAACGCATATGCTTTGCTTCAAGCAAGAAAAGTGTAGCAGAAACCTTTTTTGTTAATGAAAAAGAATCACCCACCTTCGGCAGGACTCGAACCCGCCATCCCCGGTTTAGAAGACCGATGCCTTATTCGTTAAGCCACAAGAGCGATGTACGACCGATGCACTGGCGTTCCTTTCATAGGCGCTTTTATTGTAGGTTACAATAAAACACACTATCGAAAGGAATATTGGGGAAAAGGAATGCATATGCTTTGGTTCAAGCAAAAAAACTGTGGGAGAAATTTTTTGTTAATGAAAAAGGATACCCACCCGCGGCGGGACTCGAACCCGCAGTCCCCCGGTTTTGAAAACCGATGCCTTATCCGTTAGGCCACGAAGGCGATGTGCGAGTGATGCACTGGCGTTCCTTTCATTAGCGCGTTTCCTCTAGTTACAGTAGAAACACAACATCGAAAGGAATTTAGGGGAAAAGAAGCGCATATGCTTTGCTTCAAGCAAGAAAACTGTAGCAGAAACCTTTTCTGTGAATGAAAAAAAAAACCTACCCTCGGCGGGACCCGAACCCGCAATCCCCGGTTTAGGAGACCGATGCCTTATCCGTTAGGCCACGAGGGCGATGTGCGAGTGATGCACTGGTGTTCCTTTCATTAGCGCTTTTACTCTAGGTTGCAGTGAACACATCATCCAAAGGAATATAGGGGAAAAGGAAACGCATATACTTTGCTTCAAGCAAGAAAAGTGTAGCAGAAACCTTTTTTGTTAATGAAAAAAGGATCACCCACCTCGGCAGGAGTCGAACCCGCCATCCCCGGTTTAGAATACCGATGCCTTCTCCGTTAGGCCACGAAGGCGATGTGCGAGTGATGCACTGGCATTCCTGTCATTAGCGCTTTAATCTAGGTTACAGTAAAACACACCATCCAAGTGAATATTGGGGAAAAGGAAATGCATATGCTTTGGTTCAAGCAAAAAAAACTGTGGGAGAAACCCTTTGGTTATGAAAAAGGATAACCTACCCTCGGCGGGACTCGAACCCGCCATCCCCGGATTAGAAGACCGATGCCTTATCCGTTAGGCCACAAGAGCGATGTGCGACCGATGCACTGGCATTTTTTTCATTAGCGCTTTACTCTAGGTTACAGTAAAACACACCATTCAAAGAAATATTGGGGAAAAGGAAATGCATATGCTTTGGCTCAAGCAAAAGAGCTGTGGGAGAAACCCTTTGTTAATGAAAAAAGATAATCCACCTCGGCGGGACTCGAACCCACAATCGCTGGTTTATAAAACCGATTCCTCATCCGTTAGGCCACGAAGGCGATGTGCGAAGGATTCACTGGCGTTCCTTTCATTAGCGCGTTTACTCTAGGTTACAGCAGAACACAACATAGAAAGGAATATAGGGAAAAAGAAGCGCATATGGTTTGGTTCAAGCAAAAAAAAAAAACTGTGAGAGGCACCCTTTGTTAATGAAAAAGGATAATCCACCCTCGGCGGGACTCGAACCCGCTATCCCCGGTTTAGGATACCGATGCCTTATCCGTTAGGCCACGTGGGTGATGTGCGAGTGATTCACTGGCGTTCCTTTATATAGCGCTTTTACTCTAGGTTGCAGTAGAACACATCATCCAAAGGAATATAGGGTGAAGAGAAAACGCATACGCTTTGCTTCAAGCAAGAAATGTGTAGCAGAAACCTTTTTTGTTAATGAAAAAGGATCACCCACCCTCGGCAGGACTCGAACGCGCCATCACCGGTTTAGAAGACCGTTGCCTTATCCGTTAGGCCCGAAGAGCGATGCGCGACCGATGCACTGGCGTTCCTTTTATTAGCGCTTTTACTCTAGGTTACAGTAAAACACACCATCCAAATAAATATTGGGGAAAAGGAAATGCATATGCTTTGGTTTAAGCAAAACAACTGTGGAGAAACCCTTTGGTTATGAAAAAGGATAACCTACCCTCGGCGGTACTCGAACCCGCCCATCCCCGGTTTAAAAGACCGATGCCTTATCCGTTAGGCCACAAGAACGATGTGCGACCGATGCACATGGCGTTCCTTTCATAAGCGCTTTTATAGTAGGTTACAATAAAACACACTTTTGAAAGGAATATTGGGGGAAAAAAATGCATATGCTTTGGTTCAAGCAAAAAAACTGTGGGAGAAATCCTTTGTTAATAAAAAAGGATAACCCACCCTCGGCGGGACTCGAACCCGCAATCCCCGGTTTAGAAAACCAATGCCTTATCCGTTAGGCCACGAAGTTTTTTTTTTTTTTCTTTATTTCCGGTAAACTTCACATGCGGGTTGCTACGCTTAATATATTACAATTCACATCAAGCAATACAAAAAACTGGAAAATAACTAAGCCCGTCAAGCATTACTATAACACACATCACGTTCTAGAATTCCTTCATGGTCAGTAGGGCTTCTACCCTTTCTACCCATAAAGGTGCACATTCATCTGTTCTTACTACCTCGAGTAATCTTGAGATGCTTTCTTTAAAATACTCTCTTGCTGGTCTTCTGTCTGGGTCACAATAAAATCCAGCCATTCTAGAGCGCCATATACTGTGCAAGGCAGTCATCATAATAAAATCGAAAGGTAATCCATCCTCATTCTCTATATCCAAATACCTGATCCCATGAGGATCTAACGGGAACTCTTTTTGATCGTCCTTTGTAATACGTCCCAAAAATAAACTCCTTCCCAACAGTGCAGAAAAACATGGTCAATTGTTTCCGGTTTCTTACAGATCAGACAGTGAGATCCCCAAGGCATATAAAACCCACGCTCCTCTAGGAAGGTTCTTACAGGAAGTGTTCCAGTGTGTAATTTGAAAAAGAACGTTTTCGCGCTTGGAGCTGCTGGCATTTTTTTAACTCGTTTAAGTACATTCTGGCCCTTGCGTGCTGTATATAGCGCTCTGTACAATGGGATGGGGAGCATCGTGTCACATAAATCTTTGTACAGTTTTTTCTTTCCGACAGACCACAGGTAGTCAGTTGAAAACCGAACACACAAAAACCGCACGCTGGCCACAACTTCCTTCATGTATCCTTGCACAGCCCCTGTGGTAACATGAGTGCTCACAACAAACTCGGGCAACAGTCTACTTAGTCTTGTTTGACACACTGTTAGTAGGAAAGGATCTCTTGTCTCGCGAAAAAAGAAAAACCTATTTACTAACTGCTTGATAAACAGATGTCCTAGCCCAAGGCCTCCACACTTCACCCGTCTGAACAAATTCGTGCGACTGCACCTTTCCCAGTTAGAACCCCACACAAATACTGCAAACACCCGATGTAATTTTTGCACATTGGCCCGGGAACAGTACAGCACTTGCATCACATACCACAAGCTTTGACCACAAAAAACCAGTTGCATGCAGTAGCCCTAGCAAACATGGACAGATAGGTTGCATTCCACCTATTCGCTCTCTCTTTAATTTCTTTCGTTTGCTGTGTCCAATATTCATCAGTACTTTGTATGACTCAAGCGGTACTCCGAGATATTTAACTGGCGTTCTTGTCCATTTAATTGCTGCAAAAAATTCTGGTGTTGAAGGCCAATATCCATGCCAGAAGCCGAGGCATTTACCCCAGTTTATGTGGCTTCCTGTAACTTCGGCAAAAGATTTAGAAACTCTGATTGATTCTTCAATACCTACATAGGAAGTGCTACAAATAGCAACATCATCAGCGTATGCGAGTAGCTTGACCTCTGAAGATTGTACTCTAAACCCATTAATGATGTCATTCTGCAATATCGACCTACATAAAGTTTCAATATAGATGCAAAACAAAAGTGGACTAACAGGGCAACCTTGACGCACTGAGCGCTCAATTCTAATGGGGGGGCCCAATGTCTTGTAATAATTAGTCTCGTACTACTATTCCGGTATGCCATGGCTACTCCGTCATAATTATCTTACCAACATTAATGTGCTCCAATACTGCAAACAAAAGAGCGTGGGCAACGCAATCAAACGCTTTCTCCAGATCCAGCTGAAGTATGGCCACACGAGCTTGACTGGTGTCAACACATTCGAGCACGGATCGCATTTTATGAACATTTGTAGCTATTGACCGCCCTTTGATTCCACACGTTTGGTGTGGACCAACGATATCTTTTATAACTGACTGAAGTCTAGCTGCCAAAATTTCATTAATATTTTGTAGTCTACATTTGTCAGTGCGATTGGCCTGTACGCTGTGACGTGCCTGAGCTTTCAACCTCGTCTGTTTTCGGAATCAGAACGGTACGCGATTCACCAAAGGATGGTGGTAATTTCTTTTCCTGATATGCCTCATTAAATACGCCCGCAAGTATTGAAGACAATTCACTTTTAAAACATTTGTACCACTTGGCACAAAGACCATCTGGTCCTGGAGATTTCCCGGGATTTAACTTATCAATCGCCCGTTCAACTTCAGATGCAGATATAGATAATTCCAAAGCGTTTTCACTTCCTCATTCACTTGCGGCATGCGTCCTAAATATTCGTCTTTAAATCTTTCTAGGTTTACCTGTCTACACGCAAAAAGGGTTTCAAAATGACTTGAAAATACGGATAAATGCTGTCCGTATCGCTTACTTCGTGACCGTCCTTCTCTATTTTTTCGATATGATTCCGTCGAGCGTTCGTTTTCTCCACGCCTAACGCTCTTTTGGTCGGCGTCTCTCCAGCCGCTAATGCCTCAGCCCTAGCACGGACGAGTGCACCGCGGTAGCGTTCCTCGTCAAACGAGCAAGTTTCTGCTTAATATTGCGTATGTCAATTTTATATTCTCCCGGTTGTTTGCACTCCAAGTCTATTAGTCCTTTCCAAAGTCTTTCGGAGTTCTTTTTCTTTCTTTTCCTTTCGTAACTCAATGCGCAAGAACGATCAATAGCTTTTATTTTTATTCGCTGCTTGAACTCTTCCCATTGTACTGCAAGTTTAACTTCATCCTCCATTTTTATTTCATTGATACAGTTCATTACCTGATCTAAGAAATACTCGTCAGTGATCAAAGTGGAATTCATCTTCCACAGCTCCCATGAGAAAGTTCCATCTTTTGTTTTCTCTCCCATATCACATTTAACTAAACAATGATCACTGAAGTGTATTGGGTAAACAGCATATGTCTTACAGTGGGCTATTAATTCAAGCGACACGTAAATGCGATCAAGACGCGCATGGCTATTCCCCTGAAAATGTGTGAAACGCACATCCCGCGTTCCCTCCATACAGCTGCCCACGTCTTCTAACTCGAATTCAGTAACTACGTCCGCTAGCGTCCTACTACTTTTATCGTAAATGGCGCGTCCGTTTGCTCGATCTCGCCCATTGAGGACGCAGTTAAAATCACCCAGTAATACATATTTCCTTTCCAAAGTGAAGTGCTGCTTTAGGCTTGAAAAAAAAACATTGATCGCTCCTCGCAAATGGTTGGTGCATAAATACACACTATACGCC
This sequence comes from Rhipicephalus annulatus, assembly GCA_013436015.1. Taxonomy (NCBI): domain Eukaryota; kingdom Metazoa; phylum Arthropoda; class Arachnida; order Ixodida; family Ixodidae; genus Rhipicephalus; species Rhipicephalus annulatus. The sequence continues at coordinate 10,016 of WOVY01005381.1, forward strand.
ACTGACATTCATTGAATACTAAATCACAGTAAACCAATCTACCAGACGGGCAAGAAAAGGTATCTTGCACTACCAGACCAGGTACCTTCTTAATGAACAAAACACAGCCTGCAGAAGTGCCTATTGCTTGAGTTACAATTGCGTAGTAACGCGTCGTGAACCTCAGCACCATGCCCCGGGCCTCCTCCTCACCGTCTACTTTTGTTTCTTGTACAGCTAGTATATCCAAATCATGATCCACGAGCAGCCTGTAGACTTGGCTCTGTTTCCGCTTGGCGGCAAGACCTCGAACATTTAACGTAGCCACTCTAAGTTTCGGTACAACAGCCATGTCTACATAGTTAAGAAGTTAGCCCGGGGCATGGTGCTTACCTTCGGCGTCTAGCATAGAGCTAGACATCTTCGGAGCCTCCAGGTGGACCCGTGCCACTGGAGGACAAAGGTGGCCAGTGATTGTCCGATATCGGGTTGGGACGCAGCCTTGTGCTGCTGCGTCTGAACGAAGTTGCCGCCTTCGCAGGTGGCCCCTCTTCTTGCTTTTCGCTGGACGCCTCACGCCGTCCTGCAGACTGCTCGCGGGGTCTTTTGCTTGGCGCCCCACCACTGATACTCTCGCACGACACTGGAAGATCGGTTAATTCACCCGGCTCAGGCTCCTTCGATGGGGTGCTTGTGAAGCCTTCTTCGGTTTGGCCGGCTGGCTCTTGAGTAACCACCTCCCCAGCTGCTATGTCCGCTTTGGCTGCTGGTTCATCACCACCAGTCGGTGTAACTGTACCTGTTGAAGCTTCTGGGTTTGCCGCGTCGCCCGCGCCTTTCGCCGCGTCTTCAGCCTCGGTCACGTCCATCACCAACTCTGCTGTGTCGTCACCTTCGGCTGATCCGATAGCCGATGCGTACGTGCGCATGCACGCATCTTCGCTGTGGCCGAACCGCCGACAACGCGAGCATCGAGGTACCTTACACTCTCCCCTAACATGGCCGGTACCTTGGCAGCGCAGACACTGCATTGGCCGACCAGGTGCAACCACAAGTGCCAGTTCACCAGCCACCCTGATTTGATGCGGAAGATCTTCAACCTTCACGCCACTCTTGAGCTTAAGAAGCACAGTCCGTGTGGTTGAAACCCTTGTCGCTGACACCTTGAACACGCCATTGCTCCCTTGTGACTTGTACGACCTTCCCAAAAGCCGCCAACGCCGTTCGCACGTCTTCATCGTTGACGCCGTACAGCAGCCAATGAAGACGCAGCCGCACCTGCTGATCCTGGGGTCTACGATGATGCAGCGTCGGCCCTTGACTTTCAGCTCCTTCACGTCCAGCAAGCGTTTCGTAGCGTCCGCGTTGTTCATGGTGACTGCCCAGACATGATTTATCTGGTAGGCCCCCAGTGCCAACACCTCCGGCAGCAGTCCTGTAGGTCCGAGCGCGTCTCGGAAATCTTCGACTCGATACGGTCTGCCGCGCACATCACCGTGTAAAAACACTGTGTTTTGCGCGACGCGTCCCTTGGGCAGTGGTGGCAAAATAATCTCATATCCTGCGTCTTGGTCTTCGGTCATCCTGTTACCGCGGCTAGTATGTGCCGCAAACGCCGCTCCTACGGAGCACATGATTCTTGCGTCCGACGCGCGTGGGAGCCGACGGAAAGAATGAGTTAGGCCACGAAGGCGACGTGCGAGTGATGCACTGGCGTTCCTTTCATTAGCGCGTTTCCTCTAGGTTACAGTAGAACACAACATCGAAAGGAATTTAGGGGAAAAGAAGCGCATATGATTTGCTTCAAGCAAGAAAACTGTAGCAGAAACCTTTTCTGTGAATAGAAAAACCCACCCTCGGCGGGACTCGAACCCGCAATCCCCGGTTTAGGAGACCGATGCCTTATCCGTTAGGCTACGAGGGCGATGTGCGGGCGACGCGCGGGCGTTCCTTTCATTAGCGCTTTTACTCTAGGTTGCAGTAGCACACACCATCGAAAGGAATATAGAGGAAAATAAGCGCATATGGTTTGGTTCAAGCAAAAAAAACTGTGGGAGGCACCCTTCGTAAAGAAAAAAAAAATAATCCACCTTCGGCGGGACTTGAACCCGCGATCCCCGGTTTAGGAGACTGATGCCTGATCAGTTAGGCCACGAGGCTTTTTTTTTCTTTATTGCCTGTTTTCGGCTCACGTAAACAATACACATAATAACAGATAATTACACAACACAATCCAAAACATTGTAAAAACCGTGGCTCAAATGATGTGGCCACGCATCTGTTAAAATTTTTTTATCGTCGATAGTAATTCGACGCGCGGCAACCATTCTGGGGTGAATTCCTGCAACTTTTGTTCATCCACAAAATTTCTTATATACTATTTGAAGTACTGCGTGGGTGCTCGTGCATCTACATCAAAGTGCATGGCTGCCATCCTGGATTTCCAAATGCTATGAAGAGCCATAAGCATTATCATGTCATATGGGGTACCGTGGTCACTTTGTATTTGCAAATAGCGGATGCCATGTGCATCAATGGGGAAATCTTTTTTGATCGTGCAATGGAGCACGTCCCAAAAAAAGACGGCATCCCAGCAGTCAATGAATACATGCTCAATTGTCTCTTCTTTTCTGCATATTATGCAATGCGTGCCCAAGGAACGTAAAACCCCTTTTGCAGCCATCCAGGTTTTGACGGTCAGCGTACCAGTATGTAATTTAAAAAAGAAATTCTTAGCACCTGGCGATATTTTCATCGTCTTGACGCGCTTTAGTACAGTGTGGCCATGGCATACATTGTAAAGGGACCGATACAAAGGCACTGGTAAAAACACATCACAAAGGTCCTTGTACAACTTTCTACGTCGGACTTGACTCAAGTATTCAAGTGAAAACCGCACTAACAAAAACCTACAAGAAAGTACAACTTCGCGGAGAAAGCCATAAACACTACCAGGTACGCTGCAGGTTGATACAACCATGTTAGGCAAGTGTTGCCCCAGGCGAAGTTGACAGACAGTGCGAAGGAATGGGTTGTCAACGTCTCTAAAGAAACAAAAACGATTGACTACCTGTCTTAAAAACAAATGCGACAAGCCCAGTCCTCCGTTTCGCACTCGAAGAAATAAATTGGTCCGACTCGATCTTTCCCAAGACGATTCCCACACAAAGACAGCGAACACACGGTGAAATTTTTGGATGTTTACCCTTGAACAATGTAAGACATGTAAGATATACCAAACTTTACTCACTAAGAATATGTTGCAAATTGTGGCTTTAGAAAACATAGACCAATTCCAGCCATTCCACTTGTTCACTCTTTCCCGCAGGTTATCCACTTGGCTCCTCCAGTACGAGTCGCTGCCTTTGTAGCATTCGAGGGGGGCACCCAAGTATTTCACCGGTGTCATAACAAACCTTATGCTGGCAAAACTGTCTGGGGTTTCTGCCCAGTCACCGTGCCAAAAGTCAAGGCATTTTCCCCAGTTTACAGCGCTGCCACTTGCAGCACAGAAGTTAGTAACGCATTTGACAGCATCTGCTATGCTGTCAGAGTCCGCGCAAAAAATGGCAATATCGTCCGCATAAGCCAACAGTCGGACTTCAACCTCGTGCAGCTTAAACCCACGGACACAGTCATTCTCTATGTTACTCGAACAAAAGGACTCTATGTACAAACAAAACAATAGTGGTGAGAGAGGACAACCCTGACGGACCGAACGCTTGACTGGGATGCGCTTCCCCGCCACCTTGTTAACGATTAGCCGCGTTGAGCAGTCTCGGTACGCCATGACAACCCCCTCTTTGATTATTTTCCCTAAATTCACATAATCTAGGATGCACAGCAGAATTTCATGAGGCACCCTGTCAAAAGCCTTCTCGAGGTCGATTTGCAGCATTGCAACTCGCGCACCAATAGTGTCGCAACATTCGAGGATGCTCCGGGCTGCGTGTATATTCGTGAGGATAGTTCGACCTTTAATGCCACACGTCTGATGCGGCCCCACGAGCTCCGTAATGACTGTTTACAACCTTTTAGCTAGGATTTTCATAAATATCTTGTAATCTCCATTAGTGAGGCAGATTGGGCGGTAAGAATTTACTTTGCGCAGTGCAACGGGGTCTTCCGATTTTGGTATAAGAACAGTGTGAGATGATGAAAAGGACGGGGGTAATATTTTCAGCTCGAATGCCTCATTATAACGTCGGCTAAGACTGGTGTTATTTCAAACTTGAAACACTTATAAAAGGCGGAAGTCAGACCATCAGGGCCAGGCGATTTCCCGGGATGCATACTTTCAATAGCACTGTTAACTTCCTCTTCCGAAATGGGTTCCTCCAATATTTCTTTTGTATCATTGTCAAGCTTTGGCATCAGCGGTAAAAAATCTTTTTTAAAGCGATCGACATCAACTGAGCTGGCGGCGAATAAACCATTGAAGTGCTCAAAGAAAGCACGCTCGATAACATCTGCGACATCGCTGACTTCACCCTCGTGTTCAATTTCTGTTATCTGATTACGTCGCGCATGCCACTTTTCTGAGCCCAACGCCCTTTTTGACGGTGCTTCTGCCGTTATCAGTCGCTCGGCTCTTGCCCGAACCATAGCACCGCGGTATCTTTCGACATCGAACCGCTCAATTTTACTCTTCAACGCGCGAATATCTTCAAGAAACATGCCGGGCATTCTACATTCTTCGAGGAGCAATTTTTCCAGGTTTATGCGCATGAGCTTTTCTTCTGCTCCTTTTTCTCTGCTTATAGCGCTCGAGCGTTCCAAAGCCTTCAATTTAACGACCTGCTTGAAGTTCTCCCATTTTTCTCTAAACGTCTTTTTACTGCGAACTTTCATTTTTTCAACTTCCGTCATTACTTCCTTCATAAATTTTCATCACTCAGCAGATTCGAATTCAATTTCCATAGTTACCACTCGAAGGCCCTTTTCGTTTCTTTCGTGCTAGCTACTACAAAGCTAACCAAGCAGTGGTCGCTAAATGAAACGGCGTTAACACGGTATGCCTTGCAAAGCGGTACCAATTCAACACTCACGTACGCCCTATCTAGTCGGGCATGGCTGGCTGCCTGAAAGTGGGTGTACTGCATAGTCCAGCCACCACCGAGACATTCAGCCACATCCTCCAAACCAAGTTCTCTTATTGTATCGCTTAAGACAGCCGTACTTGCATCCCTGTAATGTCGTTCGCTAGTTTTGTCTTTGGCTGAAAGGACGCAGTTGAAATCGCCAATAATGATTAGGAGCCTATTACATTTGGTTCACTGCTTTAGTTGTTCAAAAAATATGCGTCTTTCGTCAGTGACAGTCGGTGCTTACAAGCATATTACGCGCCACTCCAATCCCGAAAACAAAAGATCACAAACAATCAGCCGACCAGACGGACATGACGTTGAGGCTTCTACTTTAGCACCTAGACTCTGTCTGACGAACAAAACGCAACCGGAAGAAGTCCCAATGGCATGGCTAACTATAGCAGAATACCGCGGCAAGAATTGGCGCACCATGCCCCCAGTTTTATCGTCATCATGGACTTTAGTCTCTTGGACTGCCAGTATGTCAAGTTCGAGATCACTTACTAGCCGATAAAGCTGGCATTGTTTTCTCCGTGAGGCCAGGCCACGCACATTTAAAGTGGCCACACGGATTGAATTTTCTATTTGCACCATTGTAAGGCTACGAAAAACCCAGGGGCATGGCGCTTACCTTACAACTGCAATTCCTTCCTGAACGCCTTGTCCCAGTACAGTCCTTAAGTTGGCGAAAGCGGCGTTTCCGCCGTCTTGCGCTCCGACGAAATGTTTGGCCGTGGCCGGATCAGAGGCCGCCGAGCGGGAGTCGTTATGGCGGGTGGCTCGTCCGGCGAGGCAGCAGTGGTGCCCTTGTCTTTTTTCCCTTCGTCACGGGGACGCTTCCCCGTCACAGTGCCACTGTCGCTTTCAATCCCAGTCATCGTTTCAGCCTCGGAGGGAGTCTCGTCTGCTAAGCCAAGAAACGTGTCGCCGGTGCTGCTTGCATCCACCTTTTCACTGCTTTCTCCTACGCCTTCGTATGGAAGCCCGGCGTCGGGCTTACCTGGTGCTTCACACACGCCCTCTTCTTGACGGCATGACGACCCATCTTCCACAGCAGAGTTTGGGTTAACTCCTGCTGTTTCTTCCGAGTCTGCTTCGTCCATGAGGTGCTCCAGTGCATCACTTTCCTGCGCAGGTCCGGTCACACTGGCATATGTCCTCGCGCAGTCGTCGTCTTCGTGGCCGAAGCGGCGACAACGACTGCAGCGGGGTACTCGGCAGTCGCGACGTATGTGTCCGGTACTCTTGCACCGTAGGCACAACGGTGCACGGCCTGGAACAACAACGAGAGTCAGCTCTCCGGCAATCTTGAGCTGGTGCGGAATGTCATCCACCTTGACGTCGGAGTGCAGCTTTAGTCCCACAGACCGCGTCGTTGAGCCCTTTTCTCTGATGCCCGGTGCTCGCCACTTCTCCCGTTTCAATTCGAATACTTTTACATAGGGAGTCAAGGCAACACGCACGTCTTCGTCGGTCACGCCGTGCAGCAACCAGTGAAGCTTCAAGCGAACCTTGCGGTTATTTGGGTCAATGAGCAAACATGGGCGATCCTTTACCTTCACATCGATGGCGAAGAGCAACTTCCGAGCAGCCTCAGCACTTGTCAGTGTCACAGCCTATACGTGGTTCATTTGATACGCCCCCAACGCCAAAACGTCGTCGAGCGCACCAAGCTTGGCCAAAGTGTCCCTGTAATCTTCGACGCGGTAAGGCCGGGCTCTCGGATCACCATGCATGAAAACGGTATTCGCAGCGATGCGTCCGGAAGGCCGATTGGGCAGAACTACCTGATAATCGTCGGCGCTAGGCGCAGAAACCCTGTTACCGCGGCCCGGTCGGGCCGCTGATACTGCTCCGTCGGAGCCGAACATTCCGCGACCGTATCGCTCGAAAGCCGGAAATGGAATGTTAGGCCACGAGGCGAAGTGCGAGCGATGCACTGGCGTTTCTTTCTTTAGCACTTTTACTCTAGGTTTCTGTAGAACACACCATCGTAGAGAATATAGGGGAAAAGGAAACGCATGAGCTTTGCTTCAAGCAAGAAAACTGTAGCAGAAACCCTTGGTAATGAAAAAGAATAACATACCCTCCACGGGGCTCGAACCCGCAATCCCCAGTTTGGAAGACCGATGCCTTATCCGTTAGGCCACGAGAGCGATGTGCGAGCGATGCACTGGCGTTCCTTTCATTAGCGCTTTTACTCTAGGTTGCAGTGAACATATTGTCGCGAGAGCAAGGTTTCCAGCTTCCGTATCTTCTCAGGAAATTTGTGCAATACCAACTCCTCTGCTTCTTTTTTAAGTCTTTCTTTGTACTCTTCTACCTTTGGGTTTGTTTCTCTGGCCATTACAGAGCTTCGGCTTTTGACTTTAATGGAATGTGGGGTAAATCGTGTTTTCCAGCCTGGGACAGGAGCCTACACGCTGCATTTACGGCTTAAAAACGGAGCAGTCAAGGTCGCCCCCGTTCGGGATTCGAAGGGGAAAGCTTACCCGGAAAAGCGTCTAGCAAGAGGCCGGTCCGGCGCCACCGTCTGAGTCTAAGCCATTGTGAACAGGCACGCGTGTCATTGAGAATGACATGGGGACGCGACCACTTAGCCTGACCGAGACATAGTGGCGGCCGGCAAACGACCATATTCCCCCGCGCTCTTGTTAGGATGTCGGGGCGCCTCGCTGTCGCATGTACACCTAGTAAGCAATAATGCACCCATCGCTCTTAAAGAAGCTTCTAGAAAGCAACAATTAACGAAAGAACTTACGGGGCCCGAGCGTGGGAACGGCCGCCGATGGTAGTCGGCCGAAGGAGGCAGCACGGCTTGGTATGGGAGAGAGTGTCACGTGCGGAGGACCTTTCCCTTTGCGTGTTTTCATTTTGGTAAGGAGGTTTTTACAAATGTAGTGCCTTTTATGAAAGTGTTTCTGTGATTGGTTGAGATGCTGCGAGTCCGAACATGTGATTGGTTTTTGTGAAGACTCTTTGTTCGACCAAGGGTTAAAAAGAGGATGTTTGAACTTGAAAAGTGAGCGGAGCGGAGTCGGGAGTAAGCGGCGGATCTCACCACCGGAGACCACGCCATGCCGGCCGAGGGGTATGCCACCATTTTCTATGTTTTGTCTTTGTGACCCAGTGCATTTTGTAAATATAAGTTGTGTTAGCTAAATAAACCCCCAATGAGTGCTCCCCGAAATCATCGTCTTGACGTCTCATCGATTGCCTCCGCGGAGTTTCACCCACGCTTATTCGTCTCCCTGGTCGTCCGATGCGCCTAACTCGAACAACCCCGACGTTTTGCTACAAAGTGGTGGAGGTGCGGGGTAACGATAGTCCCGCTCTGAAGTTATGCCCCGAGTCAACAACAAATATAAGGAACCTACCTCTGACAGCTCCACTATGACGGAACCCCATACCTTCTCTGCTATGTCTACCCCCCAAGCTAAACCATTCATCGGACCACCAGTCTTTAGAGGTGCGCCGGAGGAATCTATTTCCGAGTGGCTACTTTGCTACGAACATGTAGCATCGCTTAATAATTGGGACCAAGCCACGAAGGTGAAATTTCTATATCTGGCCTTAGACGGAGATGCGAAAAAGTGGCACAATACTCAAATTCTAACCGGTGCCCCTAATACATGGGAAGAATGGGCGACGCTACTAAAAACGTCCTTTACGAGTCGCCACTCAGTCGAGATCGCCTATTTGCGGCTACAAAACCGCACTCAATTGCCGTCTGAAACCCCCGAGCAGTACTACTATGACGTCGTACAGCTGTGTGCAAGAGTGAACCCGTCTATGACGGAAGATGATCGGTTGCGGCACCTTATACGCGGGTTACGTCCGGATGTTCAGGAGAAAATGATAATCGCAAACCCGGAGAGCTGCACTGCATTCCTCCAAATTTTGCAACGCATAAATCTGGCAGCTTTGATGAGCCGTGCGTCGGCGCCACAACCGATTGGCATCCAGTATTATACCGGATTGCAGTCGTGGATGCAAAACATCGCGCATCCCGTAGGGTTCGCACCCGCCGCAGCGACAGGGCACCCTCCTTCTACGCGTGTCGCCACTTGCGCCGCGGCCGAAATGCGTTGCCCACGGGAGGCTGCCGACAGCGAAAGAGACCTAAAAGCGATTGCGGACTCGATCGCCGTGCTGTCTGACCGGCCTAAAAAGCATCGAAGACGAGGTGCGTCGCCCCCCTATGCCTTGGCCTCAGAGAACTTCCCGTGCCAGCGACGGGCGTCCCCGATGCCAGATTTGCCGCCGCATAGGTCACACAGCACAACAGTGCTGGCAGCGATTCCGAGATGGCAGGAACGATCAGGCGGAGCTCCAAGGCAATCAGAATGTACAGCCTAATCCTTCGGGAAACGAGAACGGCCGGGCCTAGGGGGCCAGCCCGGCCGCCCCATCGGCACATTGTCGGAAAGTCAGCTTCTCACAGTCCCCACACGAGCCAACGGTACAGAAACGTTGCGACACCGCCCTGGCCTCAAGAATAGAAATGCCGACACGCTTTCCCGCCTTCCTCATGATCCCGTGCCTGTAAGCGAAGAAAACCCCTTACCGTTGCTGGTTCTGGATCAGGTGGATGTTGGAAAAAAGCAGAGGGCAGACCCATGGATGAAAGAAATTATGCAGCACCTCGAGCACCCGGATGCGCCCGTTGTCAGGAAAACTAAAAGAACGGCACGGAGCTTTCGGTTGATCGACGGTGTACTGCATCGAAGGGCGAAAGGGTTTCAGGAGGATCGTGCGGCGCTCGTTGTCCCCAAGTGCTTGAGATCTGAGATTTTAAGGTACTGCCATGACGCCACCACGGCAGGCCACTTAGGTGTCAAGCGCACATGGGAGAAAGTTCGTTGCCGATATTTCTGGCCGAAGATGTTCTCGGACGTAAGCAAGTACGTTCTCTCCTGCCCCGACTGCCAGACACGAAAGCAACCACCGGGGAGGCCGGTCGGTTTCCTCCAACCGATCCCACCTGCAGGTCGACCTTTTCAGCAGGTGGGCATGGACTTCATTGGGCCTTTCACTAAATCCAAAGCAGGGAACCGCTACATCGTCGTGATTACCGACTACCATACGAAATGGGTCGAGGCTGTCGCGTGTCCAGCGGCCACTGCCGCAGAAGCAGCAAGAGCATTCGTCGAACAAATCGTTCTACGTCATGGTGCCCCGGAGAAAGTAATAAGCGATCGTGGGCAGCACTTTGTCGCCAACTTGACCGAAGAAATATTCCGGCTCGTGGGTAGCGAGCATGCCACCACAACAGCATACCACCCACAGGCCAACGGCTTGTGCGAGCGTTTTAACCGCACGTTGGCTGACATTGCTCAGCATGTATGTTTCCTCACATCACCGCGACTGGGATGAATTCCTACCGTACGTTCTTTTTGCATACAATTCTTCTACCCACGAGACGACTGGATTCACTCCCTTCTTTCTTTTTCACGGGCATGAACCGACACTACCGGTGGATGTAGGGTCGGGTGCGCAACGCGGATTCGACTGCACCCTGGATGCAATGAAAGTGGCCCGCAGGCTGCGGCAGGCTCGAAAATAGTAAATGAACGGGAGAAGCGTCAGCAGGAGAAGAACAAGCGCAGCTATGATGCTAGGCGACGAAGTGCTGTTTATCATCAGGGCGACTTGGTGTACTTGTGGACTCCCTCCCGGGCGAAAGGGAAGACGACGAAGCTTCTTCACAATATCACGGACCTTTCCGTCTTGTGCGCCAGGTAGCCGAGAACAACTGGGAGGTGGTAGACCAAACTGGGAAAAAACGTGACGTTGTGAATGTGGCGCGTTTAAAGCCCTGCCACGTTCGATTGGGCTCCGATGCCGACGACGCGGACGATGAGTCTGATGATAATCATGAGGTGCGCGATCTCGGTGGTGATGTGCGCGAGGGAAGTGCCAGGAGAGATGACCACGGATTGCATCAAAGTGTTGTGCGCGAGTGCGGCTCCAATAGTGATGTGCGCGAGTGCGGTTCGCGAGTGGATCAGGAACTCCGTTTGCAACATTGTGTGCGCGGGACACAGACCAGCGTTCCAGTACAGCAGTGCGAAAGCTACGACACGGACACTGAACTTTACTCGGACTGGAAGACATTTTCAAGTAATAACAACGCACAACAGAATGTCAGTGCTTACGAAACGAACACTGAATTGTATTGCAGTACCAATGAGTGAACCCATATATTTCTGTGTCCAATGATTTTGTTTTGTTTTTCATCTGTTGTTTTATGTAATTTTTTTAAAACATCTCACACACTTGCTGAATGCAAAACCTTTTGTATAATTAGTCTATTTATTGTCTTTATTTATATAGTATTTATTATTGTATATTAGTCTATTTATTGTCGTGTTTTGCAGATAAAACGAGTGGGGCACTCTTTTTCGTAGGGGGAGGTGTCGCGAGAGCAAGGTTTCCAGCTTCCGTATCTTCTCAGGAAATTTGTGCAATACCAACTCCTCTGCTTCTTTTTTAAGTCTTTCTTTGTACTCTTCTACCTTTGGGTTTGTTTCTCTGGCCATTACAGAGCTTCGGCTTTTGACTTAATGGAATGTGGGGTAAATCGTGTTTTCCAGCCTGGGACAGGAGCCTACACGCTGCATTTACGGCTTAAAAACGGAGCAGTCAAGGTCGCCCCCGTTCGGGATTCGAAGGGGAAAGCTTACCCGGGAAAGCGTCTAGCAAGAGGCCGGTCCGGCGCCACCGTCTGAGTCTAAGCCATTGTGAACAGGCACGCGTGTCATTGAGAATGACATGGGGACGCGACCACTTAGCCTGACCGAGACATAGTGGCGGCCGGCAAACGACCATATTCCCCCGCGCTCTTGTTAGGATGTCAGGGCGCCTCGCTGTCGCATGTACACCTGGTAAGCAATAATGCACCCATCGCTCTTAAAGAAGCTTCTAGAAAGCAACAATTAACGAAAGAACTTACGGGGCCCGAGCGTGGGAACGGCCGCCGACGGTAGTCGGCCGAAGGAGGCAGCACGGCTTGGTATGGGAGAGAGTGTCACGTGCGGAGGACCTTTCCCTTTGCGTGTTTTCATTTTGGTAAGGAGGTTTTTTACAAATGTAGTGCCTTTTATGAAAGTGTTTCTGTGATTGGTTGAGATGCTGCGAGTCCGAACATGTGATTGGTTTTGTGAAGACTCTTTGTTCGACCAAGGGTTAAAAAGAGGATGTTTGAACTTGAAAAGTGAGCGGAGCGGAGTCGGGAGTAAGCGGCGGATCTCACCACCGGAGACCACGCCATGCCGGCCGAGGGGTATGCCACCATTTTCTATGTTTTGTCTTTGTGACCCAGTGCATTTTGTAAACATAAGTTGTGTTAGCTAAATAAACCCCCAATGAGTGCTCCCCGAAATCATCGTCTTGACGTCTCATCGATTGCCTCCGCAGAGTTTCACCCACGCTTATTCGTCTCCCTGGTCGTCCGATGCGCCTAACTTGAACAACCCCGACGTTTCGCTACAATATCATCCAAAGGAAAATAGGGGAAAAGGAAACGCATATGCTTTGCTTCAAGCAAGAAAAGTGTAGCAAAAACCTTTTTTGTTAATGAAAAAAAATCACCCACCCTCGGCAGGACTCGAACCCGCCATCCCCGGATTAGAAGACCGATGCCTTATCCATTAGGCCACAAGAGCGATGTGCGACCGATGCACTGGCGTTCCTTTCATTAGCGCTTTTACTCTAGGTTACACTAAAACACACCATCCAAATGAATATTGGGGAAAAGGAAATGCATATGCTTTGGTTCAAGCAAAAAAAACAGTGGGAGAAACCCTTTGGTTATGAAAAAGAATACCCTACCCTCGGCGGGACTCGAACCAGAAATCCCCGGTTTAGGAGACCGATGCCTTATCCGTTAGGCCACGAGGACGATGTGCGAGCGATGCACTGGCGTTCCTTTCATTAGCGCTTTTACTCTAGGTTACAGTAAAACACACCATCCAAATGAATATTGGGGAAAAGGAAATGCATATGCTTTGTTTCAAGCAAAAAAACTGTGGGAGAAACCCTTTGGTTATGAAAAAGGATAACCTACCCTCGGCGGGACTCGAACCCGAAATCCCCGGTTTAGGAGACCGATGCCTTATCCGTTAGGCCACGAGGGCGATGTGCGAGCGATGCACTAGCGTTCTTTTCATTAGCGCGTTTACTCTAGACTACAGTAAAACACACCATCGAAAGGAATAAAAGGGAAAAGGAAACGCATATGCTTTGCTTCAAGCAAGAGAACTGTAGTAGAAACCCTTTGTTAACGAAAAAGAATATCCTATCTTCGGCGGGACTCGAACCCGCAATCCCCGGTTTAGGAGACCGATGCCTGATCAGTTAGGCCACGAGGGCGATGTGCGAGTGATGCACTGGCGTTCCTTTCATTAGCACTTTTACTGTAGGGGACTGTAGAACACACCATCGAAAGGAATATAGAAGAAAAGGAAACGCATATGCTTCGCTTCAAGGAAGAAAGGTGTAGCAGAAACCCCTTTTGTTAATGAAAAAGGATCACCCACCCTCGGCGGGACTCGAACCCGACATCCCCGGTTTAGGAGACCGATGCATTATCCCTTAGGCCACGAGGGCGATGTGCGACGATGCACTGGCGTTCGTTTCATTAGCACTTTTACTGTAGGTTACTGTAGAACACACCATCGAAAGGAATATAGGGGAAAAGGAAAGGCATATGCTTTGATTCAAGCAAGAAAGCTGTAGCAGAAACCCTTCGTAAAGAAAAAATAATCCACCTTCGGCGGGACTCGAACCCGCAATCCCCGGTTTAGGAGACTGATGCCTGATCAGTTAGGCCACGAGGCGACGTGCGAGCGACGCACTGGCGTTTCTATCTTTAGCACTTTTACTCTGGGTTTCTGTAGAACACACCATCGTAGAGAATATAGGGGAAAAGGAAACGCATGAGCTTTGCTTCAAGCAAGAAAACTGTAGCAGCAACCCTTGGTAATGAAAAAGAATAACCCACCCTCCACGGGACTCGAACCCGCGATCCCCGGTTTGGAAAACCCATGAATTATCTTTTAGGCCACGAGGGCGATGTGCGAGCGATGCACTAGCGTTCTTTTCATTAGCGCGTTTACTCTAGCCTACAGTAAAACACACCATCGAAAGAAATATAAGGGAAAAGGAAACGCATATGCTTTGCTTCAAGCAAGAGAACTGTAGCAGAAACCCTTTGTTAACGAAAAAGAATATCCCATCTTCGGCGGGACTCGAACCCGCAATCCCCGGTTTAGGAGACCGATGCCTGATCAGTTAGGCCACGAGGGCGATGTGCGAGTGATGCACTGGCGTTCCTTTCATTAGCACTTTTACTGTAGGGGACTGTAGAACACACCATCGAAAGGAATATAGGGGAAAAGGAAACGCATATGCTTTGCTTCAAGGAAGAAAGGTGTAGCAGAAACCCCTTTTGTTAATAAAAAGAATCACCCACCCTGGGCGGGACTCGAACCCGCAATCCCCAGTTTAGGAGACCGATGCATTATCCCTTAGGCCACGAGGGCGATGTGCGACGATGCACTGGCGTTCGTTTCATTAGCACTTTTACTGTAGGTTACTATAGAACACACCATCGTAGAGAATATAGGGGAAAAGAAAACGCATGAGCTTTGCTTCAAGCAAGAAAACTGTAGCTGCAACCCATGGTAATGAAAAAGGATAACCCACCCTCCACGGACTCGAACCCGCAATCCCAGGTTTCGAAGACCGAGGCCTTATCCGTTAGGCCACGAGGGCGATGTGCGAGCGATGCACTAGCGTTCCTTTCATTAGCGCTTTTACTTTAGGTTACAGTAGAACACACCACCGAAAGGAAGATAGGAGAAAGGGAACGCATATGCTTTGCTTCAAGCAAGAAAACTGTAGCAGAAACCCTTGGTAATGAAAAAGGATAACCCACCCTCGAAGGGACTCGAACCCGCAATCCCCGGTTTGGAAGACCGATGCCTTATCCGTTAGGCCACGAGGGCGATGTGCGAGCGATGCACTAGCGTTCCTTTCATTAGCGCTTTTACTCTAGGTTGCAGTGAACACATCATCCAAGGAAAATAGGGGAAAGAAGCGCATATGCTTGCTTCAAGCAAGGAAACTGTAGCAGAAAACTTTTCTGTGAATGAAAAAAACCTACCCTCGGCGGGACTCGAACCCGCAATCCCCGGTTTAGGAGACCGATGCCTTATCCGTTAGGCCACGAGGGCGATGTGTGAGCGATGCACTAGCGTTCCTTTCATTAGTGCTTTTACTTTAGGTTACAGTAGAACACACCATCGAAAGGAAGATAGGAGAAAGGGAAATGCATATGCTATGGTTCAAGAAAAAAACTAGCAGAAACCCTTTGGTAATGAAAAAAATGCCCGCAGCTTCCCTCGGGGGAACACTGAGGAGGATGCGGAGCATATAATTGGTTAACGGGGTGTTAAGAGTGCGACTTACTTGGGTCGATGGCTAAATTGGTTAACGTGGTTGTGAAATGGGGTGTTAAATTGCAACTTACTTGGGTCGATGGGCTAAATTGGTTAACGTGGGTTGTAGGAGGGGGTTGTTAAATGAGTGAACACGTACACACGTATGCGAAAAGGGCGGCGCTGGTCGAAGGGACGTCGATCATTGTGTTTGTGGATTCGTTGGAATTCATTTCACCGCGACCTTGGACGTCGACGCGCCGTACAAACCAACCGACGAGCGGCAACTGAGCGAGCGAGCGCCGACCTTGAGTATATATACAGCGCGACGGCGCATGCGCTGTCAGCTGTCGAATGTTCTCGAAGCAGAAGCGCGCGCGGCACAGATGGTGGGAGACGGCGCGACGGCGCATGCGCGCGCGTCAGCTGTCGAATGTTCGAGAAGCGGTGCGGACGGCGCGACGGCGCACTACAAGGCGCGAGTATAAGATGCTTCCGCATCCAAAAGGATATCCCAACCCTCGGCGGGACTCGAACCCGCAATCCCCCGTTTAGAAGACCGAATGCCTTATTGTTAGACCACGAGGGCGATGTGCGAGCGATGCACTAGCGCTTCTTTTCATTAGCGCGTTTACTCTATGTTACAGTAAAACACACTATCGAAAGGAATATAAGGGAAAAGGAAACGCATATGCTTTGCTTTAAGCAAGAAAACTGTAGCAGAACCCTTTGTTAATGAAAAAAGGATCACCCACCCTCGGCAGGACTCGAACCCGCCATCCCCGGATTAGAAGACTGATGCCTTATCTGTTAGGCCACAAGAGCGAAGTGCGAACCGATTGCACTGGCATTCCTTTCATTAGCGCTTTTACTCTAGGTTACGTAAAACACACCATCGAAATGAATATAGGGGAAAAGGAAATGCATATGCTTTGGTTCAAGCAAAAACTGTGGGAGAAACCCTTTGTTTATGAAAAAGGATAACCCACCTTCGGCGGGACTCGAACCCGCAATCGCTGGTTTAGAAAACTGATTCCTTATCCGTTAGGCCACGAAGGCGATGTGCGAGTGATTCACTGGCGTTCCTTTCATTAGCGCGTTTACTCTATGTTACAGTAGAACACAACATCGAAAGGAATATATGAGAAAAGAAGCGCATATGGTTTGGTTCAAGCAAAAAAAACTGTGGGAGGCACCCTTTGTTAATGAAAAAGGATAATCCACCCTCGGCGGGACTCGAACCCGAAATCCCCGGTTCAGGAGACCGATGCCTTATCCGTTAGGCCACGTGGGTGATGTGCGAGTGATGCACTGGCGTTCCTTTCATTATCGCTTTTACTCTAGGTTGCAGTGAACACATCATCCAAAGGAATATAGGGGAAAAGGAAACGCATATACTTTGCTTCAAGCAAGAAAAGTGTAGCAGAAAACCTTTTTTGTTAATGAAAAAGGATCACCCACCCTCGGAAGGAGTCGAACACCGCCATCACCCGGTTTAGAATACCGATGCCTTCTTCGTTAGGCCACGAAGGCGATGTGCGACCCGATGCACTGGCGTTCCTTTCATTAGCGCTTTTACTCTAGGTTTACAGTAAACACAACACCCATCCAAATGAATATTGGGGAAAAGGAAATGCATATGCTTTGGTTTCAAGCAAAAAAAACTGTGGGAGAAACCCTTTGGTTATGAAAAAAAATAACCTACCCCCTCGGCGGGACTCGAACCCGCCACTCCCCGGATTAGAGACCGATGCCTTATCCGTTAGGCCACAAGATTTTTTTTCTTTATTTCCGGTAAACTTCACAAACGGGTTACTAAGATATATTACAATTCACTACATACAATACAAAAAAAAAACTTAAAACTAACTATAAACACATCGCATCCTAGAATTCCTTCATGGTCAGTAGGGCTTCTACCTTTCTACCCACAAAGGTACACATTCGTCTGTTCTTACTACCTCAAGAATCTTGAGATGCTTTCCTTAAAATACTCTCTTGCTGGTCTTCTGTCTGGGTCACAATGAATCCAGCCATTCTAGAGCGCCATATACTGTGCAAGGCTGTCATCATGAGACAATCAAAGGTAATCCATCCTCGTTCTCTATTGCCAAATACCTGATACCATGAGGTCTAACGGAAACTCTTTTTTGATTGTCCTTTGTAATACGTCCCAAAAATAAACTCCTTCCCAACAGTGCAGGAAAACATGTCAATATTTCCGGTTTCTTACAGATTAACAGTGAGATCCCCAAGGCATATAAAACCCACGCTCCTCTAGGAAGGTTCTTACAGGAAGTGTTCCAGTGTGTAATTTGAAAAAGAACGTTTCGCGCTTGGAGCTGCTGGCATTTTTTTACTCGTTTAAGTACGTTCTGACCCTTGCGTGCTGTATATAGCGCTCTGTACAGTGGGACGGGAAGCATCGTGTCACATAAATCTTTGTACAGTTTTTTCTTTCCAACAGACCACAGGTAGTCAGTTGAAAAGCGAACACACAAAAACCGCACGCTGCCACTACTACTTTCCTTCATGTATCCTTGCACAGCCCCAGGGTAACATGGGTGCTCACAACAAACTCGGGCAACAGTCTACTTAGTCTTGTTTGACACACTGTTAGTAGGAAAAGGATCTCTCGTCTCACGAAAAAGAAAAACCTATTTACTAACTGCTTGAAAAACAGATGTCCTAGCCCAAGGCCTCCTCACTTCACCCGTCTAAACAAATCGTGCGACTGCACCTTTCCCAGTTAGACCCCCACACAAATATTGCAAACCCCGATGTAATTTTTGCACATTGACCCGGGAACAGTACAGCACTTGCATCACATACCACAGCTTAGACACAAAAAACCAGTTGCATGCAGTAGCCCTAGCAAACATGGACAGATAAGTTGCATTCCACCTATTCGCTTTTTCTTTAATGTTCTTTCGTTTGCTGTGTCCAATATTCGTCAGTACCTTTGTATGACTCGAGCGGTACTCCAAGATATTTAACTGGCGTTCTTGTCCACTTAATCGCTGCGAAAAATTCTGGTGTTGAAGGCCAATATCCATGCCAGAAGCCGAGGCATTTACCCCAGTTAGTGGCTTCCTGTAACCTCGGCGAAATATTTAGAAACTCTGATTGATTCTTCAATACCGACATAGGTAGTGCTACAAATCGCAAACATCATCAGCATATGCGAGTAGTTTGACTTCTGAAGATTGTACTCTAAACCCATTAATGATGTCATCTGCAATATCGACTGACATAAAGTTTCAATATAGATGCAAAACAAAAGTGGACTAACAGGGCAACCTTGACGCACTGAGCGCTCGATTCTTATGGGGGGGCCCAATGTCTTGTTGATAATTAGTCTCGTACTACCGTTCCGATATGCCATGGCTACTCCGTCAATAATTATCTTACCAACATTAATGTGCTTCAATACTTCAAACAAACGAGTGGGAAACGCAATCAAACGCTTTCTCTCCAGATCCAGCTGGAGTATGGCCACACGAGCATGACAGGTGTCAACACATTCGAGCACGGATCGCATTTTCTGAACGTTAGTAACTATGGACCGACCTTTTATTCCACACGTTTGTGTGTGACCAACGATATCTTTTATTACTGACTGAAGTCTGGCCGCCAAAATTTCATTATTATTTTGTAGTCTACGTTTGGTCAGTGCGATTGGCCTGTACGCTGTGACGTGCCTGAGCTTTTCAACCTCGTCTGTTTTCGGAATCAGAACGGTACCGATTCACTGAAGGATGGTGGTAATTTCTTTTCCTCATATGCCTCATTAAAACGCCCGCATATTGAAGACAATTCGCTTTTCAAAAACTTTGTACCACTTGGCACAAAGACCATCTGGTCCTGGAGATTTCCCAGGATTTAACTTATCAATCGCCCTTTTCAACTCAGATGCAGATATAGATATTCCAAAGCGTTTTTCACTTCCTCACTCACTTGCGGCATGAGTCCTAAATATTCGTCTTTAAATCTTTCTAGGTTTGCTTGTCTACACGCAAAAAGGTTTTCAAAATGACTTGAAAATACGGATAAATGCTGCCGTATCAGTTACACTTACTTCGTGACCATCCTCTCTATTTTTTCGATATGATTCCGTCGAGCGTTCGTTTCTCCACCCCTAACGCTCTTTTGGTTTGCGTCTCTCCAGCCGCTAAAGCCTCGGCCCTAGCACGGACGAGTGCACCGCGGTAGCGTTCCTCGCATGCAGTGCAAGTTTCTGCTTAATATTGCGTATGTCAATTTTAATATTCTCCCGGTTGTTTGCAATCCAAGTCTATTAGTCTTTCCAAAGTCTTTCGGAGTTCTTTTTCTTTCTTTTTCCTTTCATAACTCAATGCGCAAGAACGATCAATAGCTTTTATTTTATTTATTCGCTGCTTGAACTCTTCCCATTGTTCTGCAAGTTTGCTCATCATCTATTTTTATATCATTGATGCAGTTCATAACTGATGTAGAAATATTCGTCAGTGATCAAAGTGGAATTCATTTTCCACAGCTCCCATGAGAAGTTCCACCTTGTGTTTTCTCTCCCATATCACATTTAACTAAACAATGATCGCTAAAGTGTATTGGGTAAACAGCATATGTCTTGCAGTGGGCCTATTAATTCAAGCGACACGTAAATGCGATCAAGGCGCGCATGGCTATTCCCCTGAAAATGTGTGAAACGCACCTCCCGCGTTCCCTCCATACAGTTGCCCACGTCTTCTAACTCGAATTGAGTAACTACGTCTCCGCTAGCGTCCTACTACTTTTATCGTAATTGGCGCGTCTATTTGCTCGATCTCGC